>CAUYQV010148098.1:0-14675 GCA_963574575.1 Galagoides demidoff | reverse complement strand
TGGTCCCAGCTGCTTGGGAGGCGGAGGCAGGAGACTCGCTTGAGCCCAGGAGTTGGAGGTTGCTATGAGCTGTGATGCCATGGCACTCTACCCAGGGGGATAGCTTGAGGCTCCGTCTCAAAAAAAAAAAAAAAAAAGAGTGTTCAGAATAGGGAGAAAAACACAGAAATAAGGCCAACTTGGCACCAAACAGTGGTGAGTACAGGACAGGCTACTGGAACTGTCTGAACATACATGACACCGAGGTCACACCTTCCCCCAGCACCCACTCACCAAGGCCGGTCCAAACCCCTCGTGCTGTGGCTACAGTCATGCACTCTTAGTTGAGCATCAGAGTTTTTCTCCCCTGTTACAGTTCAGAAACCACAGAGATCTGGAAGATACAAGTCACAGGAGAAAGATGGGACAGGTTAAAAGTGTAAGCACTAGTTCACACTAGCTCACCTGTACAAAATCACAAGAAAACATTACAAAATGAACAGAAAACTGTCTAGCAGGAATAGCCTGGGGGACCCCACAAGCAGTGACCATGACTTAGATTCATGACACTGGCAGACCCAGGAAATATCAATTAGAAAAAGGAGATAAGAGCCTTGAGCTCAGAGATGTCATGAATGTAGACAGTCGTGTCAGGAAAGGCCAAGCAGGGTGAAATTCACTGTGTTGACCCCTAAACCTCTCCTGGAAAGGCTTGAGGCAACATGAGTTGGGGAATGCAATACATACAGTCCAGGCTTGGCACCCAGAACTCCTATGTTGAGACAGTAGGAAAACTGCAATGCCCACGGGTCTGGCTATGAGAAGAAAAGCGAAACCCCTGAGGCAACAAGTAAGGGAAGATCACAGCCCACAAAACTGGGACATGTGAGGCCTTCACCAGGAAAATTGTAAGCACAATCATCAGAAGAACTGATATAACTCTTCCCTTTCTAGTACACACATTTAAAAAGAAGGGAAATGAGAGGACTCAGAATGACACTGACCTGGTGTATTTGGTTTTGCAGTTCGGGGGTGGGGAGGATATCTGAAAGAGCAGTTCAGTCGTCCCTGCAAACTGTGCTCCCGGAAACTACAAAAGCCATTACATCATGATACAAGTCTCTGAGCCTCACCATGCAGCTCCCTCTCCCACAAGAAGTAGATAAACACTAGTCGAAGGTAGGTCCTGCGTGAAATGGGTAACTGAGCACAGAGGCACCTCCACGCCTTTGCTGGAGCCAATCCCTCCGTCTGTCACACTCCCACACTGGCGGCTAGCAACTGGGGCTCCACCCACGAATGCTCCGCTACCCTGGTCACAGAGGCCTGGGCAGTGGTGACGTGAACAGGCGCTCCCCATTCGGGGCTTTAGAACTGGGAAGTGAGAGTTGGGACGCGTGATAGTCTGGGGAACGCAGCACCCACCTGTCCAGGGTCCATCATTTTAGCTACCATCACAGTCTGGGCCGCAACTGGCGGTGAGGGCAGGAACCACGACCGGTCCCAGCCCCGCGAGCGCCCGGTCATGGAGACGGAGGCGGGGATCCTCACGAGAGTCGCCACCGCCGAGCCTCGTTGCAGTGGGGCCAACGACGCCTCCCGTATTTCTCCTCCTCGGTCACCATTGGCACCACCGCCGCTTTCTCGCTTTCACCTAACAGCAGACAAGATGTCCGCCGCCAGGAAGATACCAGAAGTCCCGCCCAGACGTCCTCCGCACAACCCCCCCCATCGCGTTTCCGCTGCGCAGCGCAGAGGTTTCTGGGCAATGTAGTGTGCAATAGGCCAAGGAGGAGTGTTGACTGCCCGCCTGCTGGACCCTGGCCTCTTAAGGGGCGCTCGGAAATGGTGCACGGGGGCGCCAATTCGCTCCACTTAAAGGGTCCGCACCCAGATTCCAGGGAGGGCAGTTTGCAGGGGCTGAAATGCTCTTTCAGGCTGCTCTTTGCAGACCCAAACCCCAAAACCAAACGGACATACCACGTCAGTGTCATTTTGAGTCCTCTCATATTTCCCTCCTTTTAAAATATGCGTACTAAAGAGGGAAGATTTAAATCAGTCCTGAAATCTTCATTTTGGTCAGAAAGAAAGGTCCCTGAATAGGGTCATGGAGTGGAAGAACTGTCCATTATTACGTGGGATGCTGGAGTCTTTGAGGCAAATACTCTAATGTGGGGCTGCTTTCCTCTGAGGAAATATCTGACAGGGCCACAAGGAGGAAGATGGGTGGGATTACTGGGCCTTTGTGAAGTGGTTAGGCCAGGCTCCTTTTCAGCCTGCACAGTCACTGGTGTCCAGCCAAGGTGCAATGCTCTTCTATCCAAATGATATTTCTGAACTCCAAAGCTATTTCCTTTCAGGAATATGCCACCTCTCTGGAAAGGAGAACTGTTATAAATGTCCTTATCTGCCAAGACAGGTGCTGACATGGTTCTAGTGATAGGACATATAGAAAGGTGACATCTGCATCTGGAAATTAAGATTTGGAACACCATGATGGCATTTCTGGTCCAGGGAGGGATTCTCATTTCTTTAGCGAGCCAGTGTGAAGAGTAAACTAGAGTGGGAATGGTGGGGAATGAGAAAATAAGACACACAAAGAGACAGAGATCACACAAGAGATGAAAGTGATGGGGTCAGGAGGTCTGGAACAAGTGATGACTGCAGCCATCACCAGCTTTATTTATGTAGTACATAAACAAAGTTGCTTATACTAGGAATGTTGCAAATCAGCAAGGAAAGCGAGTGGGAATATTTTCATCTCACAAGGTTGAGAGGAAGTAATAGTACGTGGGATAAGCAAGATTAACTTTAGGGAGAGAAGGCTATGTGCTTTTAGGCAAAAGATAGAAAAGTATACAGAAGCTATGTGACTTCTGGCAGAGGGAGCAAAATGAAAGAACTATTGTTTTTTAGGAAGGGAGGAGAAACAGTTTGGGGATCATCCCTTGAATGCACCTCCCGGGCTTGGAGGTCTTGCCACCTCACAATCCGCACTTCACACATTTCACTTGCAATTACAGAAGTGTCTCAACTGAAAGTTGAGGTTATTTGTAGAAAGAAAAAGAGGAAGGGCGGAAAGAGAAAAAAGTTTGTGAATTACTTAAATTACTGAAAGTTAATAATTCTATATCTATTCAAAGATATATGCAGAAATGACTCTGAGGAAACATGTTCTGTGGCAGGTGAAAAGTTTAGATATCAGCAAAATTTGAGTAGGAGACTGAAAAAGAGCATGTAGTTGTGTTAGAACTTAACCACAGCAGGTTTAGTCTCCAAAATGTAATTTCTTTGCATTTGTGAAAATACAGAGTACTATCTGTTGTGGGGTCAGAAAGTGTTCTTACTAAAGATAACATTTAGAAAGTGTTGTCAGAATGAAGAGATGCTATAGTATTATGCTTATTTATGGCTATAACAAATGTTCAACAACAACCTACTACATTTGACGCATTATTTAAGTGCCTGGGACACTTACAAATAAGAGACAAATAAGAAACAAAGACCTCAGTTTTCAATGAGCTTACATTGTATTCAAAGAAAAGAGAGAAGGAAATATAAAATATACATGAAATTATCTTAACTATTAGAACATGGTAGACACAATGGAAAAAAATGGGAGCACCAAGAAGTGCTGTAATATGCTGTAATATTGCAGCCCAGGGAGACTAATGTGTAGCTGGGTCTTAATTTGTAAAGGATGTAGAGGAGTCAGTGACGTTGAAATAAGTATACTCACAGTTCACCTAGAAATGAGAGGCATAGCACACCATGCAGCATCACAGGAAGAACAACAGGCTTTAGTCAGGAGGCAGAAGCAGGAGCTAGCGGAAAACCTAGGGCAGAGCCTTTGCTATATTTTCCCAGGGAAAGGTGAGGCACAGTAAACAGGTGATGACTGGCTTTGAGCTATAGGGATGATCTCCAGTTGTCTGATAACCCAACCCTAGGATGATTTTGAACAGAGGAAATATTGGCTTGGTATATAAGAGTTAGGTAAAGGGATTGGCTGGTATGCCTGTAGAAGGCATGAACTCAAGCTGTTTACTATCTTTAGGAATTATCAGTAGCAAGCTCTGGGAGGAGTAGTCTATCCCCAGACAGCAAGATTTTTAAAATGTCAAGATATCATAATACAAAAAACAAAAAACATAATTAATTCCTAGGGCTCCGTAATAAGAGAGCAGTCTAACAGTTGAAGGACAAGGGGCCCTAACAAATAATCCCACAATTATAAACACAAAAATATTCACATAATATGTGTGTATTTGGAAATTTTAAGATGTTTACAATGAATTTGAGAATATTAATTAAGGTAAGATTTTAAGCTCATACTTTTTTTTTTTTTGAGACAGAGCCTCAAGGTGTCAACCTGCATAGAGTGCTGTGACATAACAGGTCACAGCAACCTCCAACTCCTGGGCTTAAGCGATTCTCTTGCCTCGGCCTCCCAAATAACTGAGACTACAGGCAACTGCCACAATGTCTGGCTATTTTTTCATTATAGTTGTCATTGTTGTCTGGCAGGCCCCGGGTTGGATTTGAACCCACCAGCTCTGGTATATGTGGCTGGTGCCTTAGCCACTTGGGCTATAGGCACTAAGCCAAGCTCATACTTTTGTTCAAGAAGCATTTTTATTTTTTGAGATGCCCAGGTATTTTTAGAAACAGGGTTTCACTCTTGCTTAGGCTGGTCTTGGACTCCTGAGCTCAGGAGATCCACCTGCCTTGGCCTCCCCGAATGCTACAGCCTGGTCTAGGAAGCATATAAATGGCTTCCCAGTCTATTCAAAGTAAGTCCCATGAAAAAATTATTCACACATTGTTGACCAGCAATTTTACACAGAAACTACCTATTTTACAGGGTAATTGGTGACCAGTCACACATGAATATTTCCTTTTTTTTTTTTTTGAGACAGAGTCTCATTTTATTGCCTTCTGTAGGGTGCTGTGTCACACAGCTCACAGCAATCTCCAACTCCTGTGTAGCTGAGCCACATTAAAGGCTGCCATAACTTTGTTCTTGATTGAAATTATCTCAAGGTCTGCAGGAAGGGATATTCCTTTGAAGACCCTCCGGAGAGATTAGAAAAACTAATCTAGTGGGAGGCAGGCACTGAAAACAGAGCACGTTGTGGTCAGGAATTTCCTGGAAGAGACCTAAGTAAAGGTAAATCAAGATAAGGTTATTGTGCTGTTAAGTTAAAGAATATGTCTGTTTTTCACAGATACTTTGTTCCTTGAAGCAAAAAGAGATAAATAAGGCTCCTGACTTTTTTGTGACTTCATTGTATTATAATTTTAAGATTATGTGTGTACATGCAAAATGCTTTATTGTTAGGGTATATAAATGAGTAAGAAATAAACTAGGGTCGCTGTATGCCTGAGAGAGCTACAGCCACCTTCTCTTCCAAGACATTCTGACTGCTAGTTTACCTCTGTGACTCCAGCCCGATCAATTCACGCAACAATGTGGCGCAGCTGGCAGGATGGGTCTTCGCCTTTGGGAAAGCCGCTTAAGGTAAGACTAGGCATGGTTAGAACTGGGTGGAATTGCACTGCTCAGTGAGTTCGCGAAATGCCTGTGAATGAGAGGAGGGTCATAGGAAATATCCCCTCAACAGAGGAGCAATACGTCTCACTCTTGAAAAGTTTATACAGAGCACAGGTTCCTCTGTGAAAACTAAGACTTTCCCCCTTCTATTTTGGTTGGTTGCTAAGCACTGTTATTGGTTTACTCCAGATAGAAAAAATCAGTTGAACTGAAGGTTTGGAAAGATGTGGGAAGGGCACTACACAGGGCTCACCAAAGAGGGGACTGTATTGACTCTGAGGTTTGGATGGCTTATAATCTAGTCACTATGGCTCTACAGCCATTGCAATCGAGTTCAGACACAGAGAGAAAACCTAAGCCTCCCCCTTTTCCAGACTCAGCTCTGACTACTGCTGCCACAGAAGCACCTACGTATGATGAAATCCCTCTTCCTGGTAGTACTAGTGATTCCTCTGAATCTGAAAGTGACTCTGAAGCCCGTGGGTCGGATCATAAGTTATCTGAGATTCAACATCTTTTAGAACATTGCTGTCAACTTATGAATTCTCAGCAGTTGGCACCTTTAACACAGGGAAAGGTTGGTGCATTTCCAGCTTTGTCCGCATAACCTACTGTTGCTGCTGTGCCTAATGTGCCCACTCCTTCTGCTCCACTGCTTCCTCCTGCCTTACAGCAGTACCATTTAACTTCCCAGGATACTCATGTGAGAACTGTGGTCAAATTTCCTATTGGGTCTGAAATGTATAATATCTTGCATGAGGAGGTTATACACCATCAGTCTGTGTTAAATCCACCATCTACAACAACTTTTACTTTTCCTATTCTAAGGTCAACTAATGATGATGGTGATGTTGAAGTGTCTCATCTCCAGGTTCACAAGAAATTTTTAAAACTCTTAAAGGATGCAGTTGATGCTTATGGACCCAATGCTCTATATGTGCAAGGGGCGGGGGTGTTAAAGACTTATTGTAGGGATAATTTATTGATTCCTATTGATTGGAACACCCTGGCACAGACTACTCTGTTGGCAAGTCAGTATTTACAGTTTAAATCCTGGTGGAGAGAAGCCCATAAACAGGTTTGCCATAATTGGGCTTTAAACCCACCCTCCTTTAATTTTGACCAATTGACTGGGATGGGAAGGCATTCAGATCTGTAGCAGCCCACATAGCCTGTGGCTAGGAGGAGTGACAGTTATAGCTCTTCTAAAGATTAAGATCTATTGTAAGAAGATTGCTTTACTCCCTCAAAGACTATCTCTTTCCCTCTCCTGCTAAAGTAGATAGCCCTCAGGCACCTAAGAGACCTGAGCAAGGTAGCTTAGCAATCCACGTCTGGAACCTAGTTAAGTTGGACCCAAGACCTGGCCAGTCCTGGGCCCTGACAAGCAGTGGCAGGAGTGGAATATGACAGAGATCTCCAAGCACAGTGCAATTACACTGATGATTTGCTAGCGCAAATACGGGAAATTTGTACCATGGCATGGTTAAGGTTGGATGAAAAAGGTGAAATATGACAATTTTTCACCAAAATCCTTCAAGGCCCCAGTGAGCCATATACTAAATTTTTGGTCTGTCTGCAATCTGCTGTACAACGATCTGTTAATAGCCTTGAAGCTCAGAACTTGCTCTTGCTTTCATTGGCTTATGAGAATGCTAATGTTGATTGCAAAAAAGCATTAGCAAGTGTAAAAATGCAGGAAAATGTTACTTTTTAAACAGGGGGCCAGTTCACTGTCCCTCAGACCATTGGAGGGCTGGACTGTGGGCCAGCGATGAGGCAGCTGCTAAACAGGACAGGCAGCAGTGGCAAACACACCCAGCGGGCTGGATAAATGTCCTCAGTGGGCTGTAGTTTGAGGACCCCTACTTTAGATCTTTACATTAGAGCATGTAGAGATGTTAGATCAACGTTCCAGGCTAACTTATTGGCTGCGGCCTTGAAAGGGCTGGTTACTTCTACTAAATGTTACAATTATGGAAAATTGGGCCATGTTCACAAAGATTATAGAAAAGGCAAAACTAATATGCCTATAAAATCTTCCAGCCCCTCAGGCTTAATGCCGTAGATGTAAAAAAAGAAAGCACTGGACTAATGAATGTAAATCAATTAAAGATCAAGACAGAAATGTTCTTCCTGTAGTACAGAATCAGGGAAATTCCTCTATGGGCCTGTCGGGGGCCCAGGAACAAATATGGGCTCTCTTGTTCGACAGTTTTCAGTGAGCAACAGTCAAGCCCATGCTCAGATTCAAAACAATTAAGGCTCTCAGTGCAGGATTTATTTCATGCCACACACAATAGTGCAGCCTTAGATCTGCCAATCAATGAAACAATAACTATTACAGTAGACACTTTGCCTGTAAAATTGCATACTGGTGTTTATGGCCCTATTCCATTAAATATAGTAGGTTTGTTATTAGGGTGCAGCAGTTTAACATTACAAGGATTCCAAATTCATTTGGAATAATTGATGCTGATTTTGAGAGTGAAATTCAAATAATAGCCTCTGCTACTAAAACTATCACTTTAGAAGCTGGACAGTGTGTTGCCCAGTTGTTAATTCTCCCATACCACAAAGGTAAAGCAGCTCCTATAAAAAGAGAAGGTGGATTTGGTAGTACAGGAAAACAGGTTTTTTGGCATGCCTTCATAAATGACAATTGAGCTCAGTGTGTTGTAATTTTTGTCCTCAAAGCTGATGTTTCTATTATTGCTTCTTATATGTGGCCAAAGACTTGGCCCAAGAAAAAAGTTCTACTTTTGTAGGACTTGGAACAATGACAGACATTGAAGAAAGTGCTCAAACGTTAAACTGCTATGCACCTGAAAAACAGCCAGCTCAGTTTCAGCCTTATGTCACTCCCATTGTCTTAACTTTATAGGGAAGAGATTTGCTTCAACAATGGGGAGCTATGCTAGATAGCTATTCCCATTATTCTTCAGCAGCAAAAAACATAATGTTTAACATGGGTTTTAATTCTACAATAAATACCTCTCTCCTTAAGGTGGAAGTAACAAGACAAGCTGGTGATCGAACTGGCTTAGGATTCCCCCCTCTTTTAGAGGATTTTCCTTAGGGTACATTGTGCAGCGCTTTGCCTTGCCTTTACATTGGAAATCAGACAAGCCCATCCCGGTTGAGCAGTGGCTTCTTCCTCTGGAAAAACTAGAAGCGCTTCCTATTTTAATTAAAGAACAATTAGATCAAAATCATATTGAAAGTTCCTCCAGCCCATGGAATTCTCTGGTCTTTGTAATTAAGAAAAAATTCAGCAGATGGCGCATGTTAACTGGCTTAAGAAAAGTCAATGCAGCCATTCAGCCCATGGGTTCTTTACAACCAGGAATCCAAACCCATCGTTAATTCCAAAAGAGTATCCTATTATCATAGTAGATCTTAAGGACCGCTTTTTAAACATTCTTTTAAATCCTAAGGACGCTGAACGCTTTGCATTTGCTGTCCCATCCCTCAATAATGCTCAACCTGCTCAGCGTTAATCAGTGGAAGGTTTTACCTCAAGGAATGTTAAATAGCCCTACTCTTTGTCAGTCATTTGTTCAGAAACCTTTGGACTTAGTACGCAAAGAGTTCCCAAAAGGAATTTGTTTGCATTACATGGATGATATCTTGTTTTCTCATTCTTCAAATGATGAATTACAAAAAAATGTATTCTAAAGCTTGTCAATATCTTGCTAATTTTGGTCTTCATACTGCCCCAGAGAAGGTTCAGATGCAAGAACCATGGAATTATTTAGGATATAAATTATCAGCTCAACATATAATTCCTCAAAAAATCCAAATAAGATAAGACACATTAAAAACACTTAATGATTTTTAAAAATTATTAGGAGATATAAATTGGATCTGACCATCACTAGGAATACCCATTTATACATTGTCTCATTTATTCTCATTATTAGAAGGTGACTCTGCTTTACACAGTCCTAGGCAGCTTACAAAAGAAGCTGAGAAAGAATTAGAAAGGTTAGAAAAACATATACAAGAAGCTGAGCTTGATAGAATTACTGATTTTTCTTATTTCATTTTACGTATTTTTCCTTCTGAACATTCACCTACTGTACTTTTAGTGCAGAAGGAAGCTTTTGTGGAATGGTGTTTTCTCCCTCTCAAAGCAACTAAGAAGATGGAAACATATCAAAAAATATCATATGTAATTTTAAAAGGTTGCTTTAGGTTGCGACAATTAGCAGGACGAGATCCTGATAAAATTATTGTTCTTTGACTAATCAACAGATAAATAATTTGCCTTTTCTACAGACTGGCAAGTAGCACTTGCTGATTTCTTAGGTGAAATTGACAATCATTACCCCACAGACAAATGTTTACAATTTGTAAAGAACACTTCTTGGATGTTACCAGCACTTGCTGATTTCTTAGGTGAAATTGACAATCATTACCCCACAAATGTTTACAATTTGTAAAGAACACTTCTTGGATTTTACCTCCAGCTGTTAAACAAAAACCAATTGTTGATGCTCCTACGTTTTACACTGATGCTAATAAAATGGGTGTTTCTGGTTACTTAGTACTTCTTATTCTAAAACACAACAATCTCCATATCAATCCATTCAAAAGGTTAATTATTTGCTATTATCTTACTTTTGACTTTTATAACATCACTCTAAATGTGGTAACAGATTCATTATATTCCCTGCATGTAGCGCAGAATATAGAAACAGTCACACACACTCCTTTGGAGTGAATCAGAATTAATTACTTTATTTTCAACATTACAACAACTCATTAACATTACAAGCAACCCTTATATATTACTCATATAAGAGCTCAATCTAATTTACCTGGACCTCTTGCTGAAGATAAAGCAGCTATTGACCATTTAATTAGATCAGTACAAACTGCAAATTTGAAGCATTCTTTACATCACAATAATGCTCAATCTCTAAAAATGAGACGGTATTACGTGGCATGCAGCAAGAGCAATTGTTCGCTCATGCCCTACCTGTCAACCTTTAATAATGCCACCTTTGGCTTGGCGCCTGTGGCTCAAGTGGCTAAGGCACCAGCCATATACACCTAAGGTGGCGGGTTCGAATCCAGCCCGGCCCACCAAACAACAATGATGGCTGCAACCGGAAAAAAAAAAATAGCCAGGCGTTGTAGCAGGTGCCTGTGGTCCCAGCTACTTGGGAGGCGGAGGCAGGAGACTCGCTTGAGCCCAGGGGTTAGAGGTTGCTGTGAGCTATGCCACGGCACTCTACCAAGGGGGACAGCTTGAGGCTCTGTCTTAAAAAAAAAAAAAAAGCCATCTTTACCATCTGGTGTTAATCCAAGAGGCTTACAAGCTAACCAGATTTGGCAAATGGATGTTACTCAAGTTCCAGAATTTGGCTGTCTAAAATATGTCCATCACTCTATAGACACATATTCTCATTTCTCTTGGGCATCAGCATTTACTTCTGAACGAGCTGATACGGTCATTTCTCACTTGCTTGAAGCTTTTGCAATTATGGGAAAGCCACAGTCAATCAAAACAGACAATGGTTCAGCATACATTTCTTTTCTTTCTTTCTTTTTTTTTTCTTGGCAGTTTTTGGCCGGGCTGAGTTTAAACCCACCACCTCCAGCATACGGGACTGGCACCCTACCCTTTTGAGCCACAGGAGCCGCCCATCCACATACACTTCTAATAAATGTCAGGCTTTTTTCCAGCTACATAACATTAAACACATCACTGGACTGCCTGGTAATAGCACAGGTCAAGTGACTACTGAAAGACATAATCGCACATTAAAAAATATGCTGCTTAGGCTCTATGCCTGTGGCTCAAGTGGCTAAGGTGCCAGCCACATACACCTGAGATGGCGGGTTGGAATCCAGCCCAGGCCAGCCAAACAACAATGACAGCTGCAACCAAAAATAGCCAGGCATTGTGCTGGGCGCCTGTAGTCCCAGCTACTTGAGAGGCAGAGGCAGGAGAATCACTTGAGCTCAGGAGGTAGACGTTGCTGTGAGCTGTGATGCCACGGCACTTTACCTACGGCAATAGCTTGAGGCTCTGTCTCAAAAAAAAAATATGCTGCTCAAACAAAAGGGGGGAGAACAGTAATAACAATAACCCCAGAAATAAACTACATTCTGCTTTATTTACTTCAAATTTTTAGAACATGGATGACAATAATAAAACTCCAGATCAAAAATATTGGATAAAAACAACAGAACTTGTCAATCAGCCAGTTTTCTATAAAGATGTTACAACAAATAAATGGATCCCTGCCCAAGTGTTACATTGGGGCAGAGGATATGCTTATATTCCAACAGGTTCATCAAACATTTGTGTTCTTGACAAGGCCCTAAAGTTAAGAGATGGCGCAGAAAAGACCCTGTCCCCAGGAGATAGATCCACAGAACTTGGACAAGCCATTTGTGCAAATGACTCTGTCCGAGAAGAAAGAAAACCAAGATTGCATTATCCCACACACCTCACACTCTGAATACCCTAGAGATGACATGGGGCCAGGTGAAAAAGTTTTGTAATAATACAGAAGATCTGGTGGCCTAGGCTAAACAACCCTTAACCACACCCACCTTGTTCTTGGCTATGATCTCACTCCTCACCACCCAGGTAGGTGCCCAAACTTATGAATACTGGACTTATACTCCGACCCTCCTTACTGAGAAGGGCCAACTGGTTCAAACCAAATATTCCAATATGTGAATGAATCTTCCTGGCTCCCTGGACCGTATGACACTTGCAGTCCTTTAAAACCGGAGGAGGAAGGAACAATAATTACTGATTATAGTATTGGTGTAAGTGGACCTCCTATTTGCTTTGGTAGCCAGCCCCTTTGTCTGACTTTTAAATTTCAGGCATGGATCAGCATTGATCATGATTATAGTGGTATATCTCCTCAGATAAGCATGAATTTGCTATCCAGTCAATCTATTGCTGGCATGTCTTTCCAGGGTGTCGCCATTCCTCCTGAGCCACCTCTTTGTCAAGTGCACAGTTTTTCTCGCATCAGGGAATGGGTACATTGGACAAAGTATAAAGGTGAAGGTGCATTTTCAGTAGCTAATACTTCCTATGGAAGCATCATAGATTGGAGCCCTAGAGGTTTTGCACACACTCAGAAATCTTTGACACCTTTAAGATGGCGTAAAAATATTACAACCATGTCAGCCACTGCTTCTAGCCATACAAACTGGGGTAATGGAGGCTTCTGCCCTCCTTCATCCAGTCTAATGAAATATCCTAAACAAGATCATTTGTGGAAAATAGGGGCTGCACTCCGTCCTCTCCAAGCATGGACCGGAGGACTATATTATGACCAACAAAAAAGGAAGTATACTTTAACTTTTACTAGAAATACAACCCATCATGTTCAAGCTTGCTTAAGATTGCCTTTCGTATGGCTTAAAAGACCTACCTATTGGAAGGAGTCTAGTAGAGAAATCAAATGTTTGCAAGCATGTACCATGTTTACTTTCCTGGCTCATGCAACCTACTGTTCTCTTTCAAGGAGTAAGGCACCGGCCCCGTATACCAGAGGTGGTGGGTTCAAACCCAGCCCTCGCCAAAAATTGCAAAAACAAACATGTACCATGTTTACTTGTATTAACAGTTCTATTAAGTTTGATGTTTCCAAAGAGCAGTTGTATCTTTTAAGAGCAAGAACAGGTGTTTGGCTGCTGGTGAAGCTTTTCCATCTGTGGGAAGAGTCCCCAGCACTGTCCATTCTACAGATGATAAAGAAGGTCCTGAAATGAACCAGACGCTTCATTGGAAGGTTGATAGCCGTGATCCTGGGAATAATCACTGTTACTGTTGCTGCAGCCACTGCAGGACTTGCCCTGACTGAGAGCATTAAGACACAGGACTTCGTTGCCGAATGGCACCACAATTCAGAGCAGCTCTGGACTGCTCAGAGACAAATTGACACTGAAATTCATAATGAGTTATCAGACTTAGAACAAGCTGTAGTAATGTTAGGAGATCAATTGTCTAGTTTACAAAAATAAATCAAATTTTGATGTGATTGGAATATGACTAGTTTCTGTGTGATCCCTGTACCTTTGAAATGCTACCAAATTTCCATGGGAGTAAGTTAAAAAACATTTATTAAATCATAAGAATTTAACAAATGATATCTTATATTTATTTATAAAAGAAAGTGCACAATACGTTCCAACATAAACTTGAACGTATTAATGGAGATTCTATTTTTAAAGAGATATCTGAAGGAATAGCTCAGTTAAATCCTTTACCAAAGTTAAATGCTTTACTTGGAACTTCTGCTACTAAATTGTTTACTGTGGTGTTTATTATTTGTTTTATTTTGTATCTAGTCAGCAGATGAGATTGCTAAACCCATCAGGTGAATGAACATCAAGCAGCTGTATTTTCTGTTATTAGGCATAATTTGTCTAAAAGAGACAAGGGAGAAATGTAGCCAAGCCACATTAAAGGCTGCCATAGAGTGTCATGGCGTCACAGCTCACAGCAACCTCCAACTCCTGTGTAGCCGAGCCACATTAAAGGCTGCCATAACTTTGTTCTTGACTGAAACTGTCTCAAGGTCTGCAGGAAGGGATAACCCTTTGTAGACCCTCCAGTGAGATTAGAAAAACTAATCTAGTAAGAGGTAGACACTGAAAACAGAGCATGTTGTGGTCAGGAATTTCCTGGAAGAGACCTCAGTAGTGGTAAATCAAGATAAGGTTATTGTGCTGCTAAGTTAAAGATTTGCCTGTGGCTACTGTCTGAAACCTCTGCTTGCCCAGAGAGATGGGGCTGGAATGGCATAAGTAACTTTCGTAAGTAAAGCACCAGCCCTGTTCTTTACAGATAAATATTTTGTTCCTTGAAGCAAAAAAGAGATAAATGGCTCGGCGCCTGTGGCTCAAGTGGCTAAGGCGCCAGCCACATACACCTAAGGTGGAGGGTTCAAATCCAGCCCGGCCTGCCAAACAACAATGACAGCTGCAACCAAAAAATGGCCAGGCATTGTGGTGGGCACCTGTGGTCCCAGCTACTTGGGAGGCTGAGGCAGGAGACTCGCTTGAGCCCAGGAGTTGGAGGTTGCTGTGAGCTGTGATGCCACAGCACTCTACCCAGGGTGACAGCTTGAGGCTCTGTCTCAAAAAAAAAAAAAAAAAA
>CAUYQV010148094.1:0-54348 GCA_963574575.1 Galagoides demidoff | reverse complement strand
ACATCCACCCCAGCAGCTCTGGCTTTGGGATTTTGTGATATGGGCTAATCTTACTGGAGTTAGGTGATATCTTATAGTAGTCTTGATTTGCATTTCTCTGATAATTAAGGATGGTGAGCATTTTTTCATATATCTGTAGGCTGTAAAAGGACTCAATTTAACTTTAGAATACTTTTCTTTTGCTGCTATGTTCCATGAAAGCAGAAGTGTCTGATCACATTTCTTTAGTAATAATAATATTTGACACCTGTATGGTGTTTCATGCATTTTGGTAGCCCATATATAAATGAACTCTGGGATCTTTGAGCAGTATTATTATCTGGGAATATACATAGCTGACAAAATTCGTGAAGGTGTGCCAGTCATGGCCAATGCCCCTGAATTGAACAAAATTATAATGCAGCTTGTCAGGACTCTATCTCTTTCTAGAATGGTGAGACACAACCATTTTTCTCCAGAATCACATATTTTCAGAAATGCTAGCCTATAATAAGCTTTAATGAAAAAACTTTCCTTTTTCTTTGTAGGAAATTATAGTGATTTTTCTTTCTTGTCTGTTTGAGATGTTCTGGTGCTGTAAAACTATTATTATAGGTTTCAAAAGACCGCCCTCCTGAATGGCGCTTGAATTGATCATTAGAAAGAATCAGAGAGAAGGTGATTCTTCATTCCTGAAGGATGAATATTTATTGGATTTAGGATATGTTCTGTGATGTGATACAAAGGTGTCATTTATGTGACTTTCAGACTAGAAGTAAGAACACATTGGAATGCATAGCAAGAAGTCTGGACAGACGTGGATAGCAAATGTGATTAGAGGGAGAAACAGAGTGATAGAGTCGGCAGGGTTCGGGTGACAGTGTCCAGCCTGGATCCAGATTCTGGCTTAGAATATAAACTGTCACAGCCCCTTGGACCCCTATGGCCCTGGTCTTGATCACTGCGGGAAGGAACCATGCATGACACGGATTAGAAGTACAAGCTTGCAGGAGGCAGGCTAACCTTGCTTACAGGGTAGCCCGGAGCAACCTCCATGCTAGCCTTTTATTGAGACAGTACAAGACAGGTGAGGGGAGGATTACACAATGACTACATGCCTAAGGATTGCCATGGACTAGGGCTTTCTCCGCAAGGAGCACCAGCAGACACATTGCCCAAGGGTCCACCCCCCAGCAGCAAGTCATCTTGCTCAGAGGTTGTCTTGCTCTTAGCGTACAATAAATTAAGCTGTATCACCGTACTTTAGGAAAATAAAATTGAATTGGAGAAATGAGTGGAGAGATATAGAATGTTATAGTTGTTCAAAACAACAACAACAACAATGAGTTGTCAGGAGGGTCCAGAGCTTGGGGAAGAATTTTAGGAGACATAGAAGGAAATTTTCACCTCCTCTAATCAGTAAGGACTAGCCACAGACCCAAAACAACTAGACCAACAGCATCACTTGAGGAAGCTCAACTCAATGGCCAGAGGCATTAATCCTAGAAAGAGAATCTGAAGAAAAGTTTTAGAAGTTTCTGAAAGTCCCCCGATTTGACAATCAAGTGGCTAAAGGCTTTGTACTTTCATCTGGCATCAAATCAAGATAAGGCTGGACATTTCTTATTCCAAAATCAGAAACCAAGTCAACAGGAGAAAACTCGGTATGTTAATGAACTGAAACACATATTACTCATACTTCTATAAACTTCTGTTGGGCTGGAAGAAGAACATGAGGTGCAGTACTCAACTTTCAATGTTTATCTTTAAATTCTATGCTGTTTTGGTCTCAGGTGCGATATAAAAGAAGCCCAAATAGCCTCTGGTATAGGTCTATCTCCAGCTCAAAGGGAACGAACAGAGAATAGCTCCTGTAGTTACACAGTTGGGTACAGGGTGATATAAGTGACTGTCAATTGGGATTTGAGACCCTTTATGGCAGTGTGCATACTTCTCTGTGGTGTCATTATACTAGTCTCTCTAATGTCTTAAACAAAGTAAACAATTTTGTTAAGTAGGAGGCCACTGTTACCTGATTCTCAGTACTTCAGAGATGCTCTTTTGAGGACCCTGTGGCTGCTTACCTGAGATTCCCTAAAGAAGTAACAAAATTAACGAAGTATAATAGACAACGCAATGGAAACTGCGTTGTGATTTCACGCATTTTTAGATGCTCCTTAAGTGATTTCCAATAACTCTCTTTTGTTGTATTTAGATAATCTCCAATTATTTGGAGTTATTATTGCTTACAGAGATCTTGTTTTAGAGAAAATAGCCAAAAGGTCTTCCCATTTTGCAGAGTAAGAACGCCAAGTGAGACACTAAGAGGATGGTAGCTGAGAGAGGGGACAACTGGTTCCAGCTTCTATAGCCTGCAGAAGAGGAATATGTGTTTCTGAGATGCCAAACTTAACCCCAGGCATTATCCTAGACATTTAAGTGAAAAGAGGTCAATGTTTCACCATAGAAGCTGTGTCCGACCAAGAATTCTCTGATTCGGAGGAGAAACCATGGTGTGGTAGAAGGTAATGCGGTGAGTCCAGGCCTATCTCAGAGGTATTGCCAGTTCAGTGCCACACCATGGCCATAAAGGCAGTCACATGAACTCCTTCAACAAGTCATAATATTTTGCTGGTAAAGGCTCTTGCCTTGATGCTGATGGCTGCTAATCTATCAGGGTGGTGGTGGCTGAAAGTTGGAGTGACTTGCAATTTCTTAAAATATGGTAACGATGATGTTTTCTGCATTAATTGACTCTTCCTTTCACAAAAGATTTCTCTGTAGTATGCAATGCTGTTTGATACCATTTTACCTACAATAGAACCTCTTTCAAATTTAGAATTGATTCTCTCAAATTCTACCACTGCTGCATCAACTAAGTTTATGTACTATTCTAAATCATTTGTTGTCACGTCAATAACATTCACAGCATCTTCAGAAGTAGATTATATCTCAAGAAACCACTTTCTTTGTTCATCCATAACAAACAACTCCCCATCCATCAGAGTTTTTTCATTGGGTGGTTGCACTCCAGTCCTATCTGCAGGCTCCATTTCTAATTCTAGTTCTCTTGCTCTTTCCCCCACATCTGCAATCAGTGCCTCCACTGACATCTTGAACCCTCAAGGTCATCCATGTGGGTTGGAATCAATTTCTTCTAAACTCCTGTTCATGTTGGTATTTTGACCTCCTCCCACGAATGTTTTTAAGGGCATCTAAAATGGTGAGCCCTTTCCAGAATGTTTTCAATTTCCTTTGCCCAGACTGATCAGAGGAATTACTATCTATGGCAGCTGGAAATGAATTTCTTACATGGTAAGGCTTGAAATTTAAAACTGTTCCTTAATCCATGTGCTACAGAATAGGTGTTTTGTTGGAAGCCTAAAAACATTAATCTCCTTGTACATCTCCATCTGAGCTCTTAAGTGATGCGGTGTATTATCAATGAACAGGAATATTTTGAAAAAGTATCTTTTTTTCTGAGCAGTAGATCTCATCCGTGAGCTTAAAATATTCAGTGTCTCCTTCTAATACAAGGTTGTATTGTCTACATTGACAATCCATTGTTTAGCAGACCCACCTTCATCAATGATCTTAGCGAGACCTTCTGGATAACTTGCTGCAGCTTCTACATCAGCACTTGCTGCTTCATGGTGATTTAAACCGCATGAACCAACCTCTGCTAGCTTCAACTTTTCTTCAGCTTCTTCAGGTCTCTCAGCCTTCACAGAACTTGAAAGTAATCCAGATCTTTGACTGGGTTGTTTTGGCTTTAGGGAATGTTTTGGCTGGTTTGATCTTCTGTCCTTTCCATTACAACTTTCTCCACATCAGCAATAAGGCTGTTTTGCTTTCTTATCATTCAAGTGCTCACTGGAGTAGCAATTTAAATTTCATTCCAGAACTTTTCCTTGCATTCAAAACTTGACTATTTGGTGGAAGAGGCCCAGAGTTTAGACTATTTCAACTTTTGACATGCCTTCCTTGCTAAGCTTAATTAATCATTTCTAGCTTTTTAAGTGAGAAGTGGGTCACTCTTCCTTTTTCGTGAACACTTCAAACCCAGTGTTAGGTTATTCATTGGCCTAATTTCAACATTGTTGTGTCTCAGAATCATGAGGTACAAAGAGAGGGAGAAAAAGGGGAGAATGGCTTCTTTGTGTAGTGCTCAGAACACGCACAACATCTACTGATTAAATCACTATTCTATATGAGTGTGGTTCATGGTTCCCCAAAAGAATTACCATGGTAACATCAAAGATCACTGATCACAGGTCACCATAACTGATCTAATGATAATGAAAAGTTCTGAAATATAGCAAGAATTACTGAATTGTAACACAGAGAGACAAGAACGAGAGGATGCTGTGGAAAATGGTACCCATAGACTTGTTCAACACAAACTGCCAGAAATCTTCAATTCATTAAAAAAAAAAAATCTGTGAACCACAGTAAAATGAGTTGTGTCTGTATACATAATAACAAGAATTTTATGGATGATTTACAAAATCGTTGTTTGAAATACCCACTTATCAAAGGAAGGAAAGAATTGATGGCTAGAGGGGAAGAGAACCAACCTTTACCAAAGTCTTCACGTATGTTACCACATTTTGTCTCAGCAACATTTGTGCAAGGCAGGTGATGCACACTGATTTTCAGGGAAGGAAACTGAAGCTACAAACGGGGAGGCAATTGGTTCAATTTGAATGTAGAAAGGTGGTCTATATATTCCGTGGAATAATGCTCGGCCATAAAAAAGAATCAAACTGTTTCTTTTATAGTAATATGGATGGAACTAGCAGCCATTAGCTTAAGAAAATTAACTTACAACTCAAATACTCCATTATCTCACTTATTAGTGGGAGCTAAATAATTGTACATATGGACATAGAGAGTGGAATAATAGACCTTGGAGACCAGAAGGATGAGAGGGTGGAAAGAAGGGAAGGAGGTAAGGAATAAAAAATTGCCCAGTGGGTATAGTGTGCCCGCTCGTTACACTGTGAACCCAGTCTCCACAGCTATGAACTATATCCATGAAACAAACTGTTCTCGTACCACCCTAAGTCTGTTTTTAGAACTTTACATTTTAATTTTTCATAAGTGGAAAAAAAATTTGAATTTAGATCTGTCTCTTGGGTTAGCTCTAGAGTGAAACACCAGATGTCACCGCGTTTCTTTGATGTTAATTTGCATAACCCTGCCTCTGCTTCATAGCCTATTAACTTGTATGATACTTGCAGACAAATGATTGAAAATAAAACCTTAGGAGAATGGTTTTGAAGCTTTGCTTTTCAAAGTCTTCAGGTTATTTGCAGTTGCCTGAGAAACCATCTTGAGCAGCAGAAAAAAAAGGGCTGAGCATACGGGGCTCTGGATCCGCACCCTCATAGTAGCCAAAGAAACTCCACTTTGTCTTTTTATATATTGGGATACATATGCTATCAGGAGGAAGGTTTTCATCCCTACAGGAAGTTCGAATTGTAGATAATAGGATT
Organism: Galagoides demidoff; assembly: GCA_963574575.1. Lineage (NCBI taxonomy): Eukaryota > Metazoa > Chordata > Mammalia > Primates > Galagidae > Galagoides > Galagoides demidoff. The sequence continues at coordinate 48,871 of CAUYQV010148094.1, read as the reverse complement.
ACCTACAGGCAAACAACCACCACAGAAGTTTTCAGTGGCCAATACAAGCTGTTGTAGAAACAAAAGCACCTCTTCTTTATTTAAAACCCAAGAAATTACTAAGGCAGGAATCAAAAAAATTTCTTCAAAAATATATATGTCATATTCTGCCAATTGATCATAACTTGATTTGTTCTAATCACCAAAAGATACTTCTTTCCAATGGAAAAAGACACATCTTTGAACAATTAGGATAAAGTGCTCTCAGAACCCCCAAACCAGTGTTTGGGTACATGTGTGAAATGCAAGTGTGCGCCTCCAGTTGATGTCACAGCACTGGCTATAAAATGGCTAATGGTTAAAAAAAAACAGGCAATAGTAGGGAAGCAGGGTATTGATGCCAGTGCTACGCAGAGAGTGCTGCTCAAACAGCACTGCAGTGGCTGTGGGTGGGTGAGGCAGAGGTGAGGCAGAGGGAGCAAGAAGACTAAGCTTCTCTTTCCTATGCAGTCTGGCAAGGTCTTCCTAACTGGGATTTCAAAAACATCTTGCAAGGAAGCTCACTGCATTTTCATCCATTGAATCGAAAATATCAGTCCAAAAGATGACATTCTGGACAAGTTACCTCCAGGAAATCAGCCCTTTGAGTGTTTCAGACTATTTTCCATTTTTTTCTCCCTGAGCTTTGGTGACCCATCCTTAATATACTAAATAGAAAAAAGATGGACGATATATTTGAAGTCAGACTTTTGCTTCACCAAAAGCTAAAATTACTAACTTTAGAGCAAAGACCAAGTTGGACAAGAGCCTTTTTAATTTTGAAAATTTTTGTGGGAAGGCCTGGAAATAAAAAATGACAAGTGAATGAGTTGGAAGTTACTACAATAATTATACAACTTTGAACTTACCGTCATAAATTGTAGATACTTGTTAGATGCATGCTACAGTTTCAACAAAGCAATACTAATGGGCATAATAAATCTTAAACTGGAGTGCTCAAGTATTTAAAACAAGCACTAGACCAACCAAAGAAAATATTTTAAATGAGCAATGCTAAATGAATCAAGTCCTTTTCAGGTAGCATGGGTCTCCTGGATCTCATGGTCTAGAGTATTAGCCAGATGATTTTTGCATGTGTTAAAACCTTATTTGTGAGCATTAGTAATGGGGCAAAAACTAATGATGAGATGAAACATTAAGGACTAATAAAAGTTCTGACACTGTTTGGGTCAATGAGAGAAGGTAGAAAATCAGGAGTTTTCTTTTTTATGGAACAGTGAAAGAAAATGAAATTAGAAGATACCTGGATCTTTCTTACAAATTTGACTGTACAAAAGTGGTCATTTTATGTTTCAGTCAAATCTGGTCTAGAATTAAATCTAAAGTTTTAAAATATATGATGGCATGATTACTAAATATTGAAAAGTAAATCTGGGGTATGTGTATTACATATAAATTCGTGGGCCAATGAATGTGAATCAAATGTTCAACATATATTGAACAAAGATACCTTCTCGCTGGGCTTCTGTATCGTTTGCTAACTATAAGGGAAACAGAGCAATTGTTTTGAGAATATTAAGGTTGAACAATAAAAGCTAAACTCTGTGTAAGTTGTCGGCATCAATTTTATAGAGGCAACCAGAGTTTAATTATTTAGTTTGTTTGCACTTCCCATTTTCCATCCTCGAAGGCACAATGGAGCAGCTAGCGTAAGCCATTTAAGCCAATTTCAGCTATTTCCCCCATTATGCTGTGTGTTTGTGATGAGAAATCTGGCATAGTTCACTGGGGAGGTTTACAGAGTTGGCAGAATTAGATGCTCTCTTTAAGGGGTGTGTGGCATAAGGGCAACGTGCATGCATGGAATTTATGATGCTGAAAATTTTAGGGAAAAGGGGGAAATGCCTTTGCTAACTCAATCATCTTCTGCTGTCAGTAGTTGCCTTGAGGAAAAGGAACGCATTTATGTGATTCTTTTCTCTATTAACCTTCAAGCTGATTCAAATGTGGATTTTCCCTCTTTTATTCAACAGGGTGCAATGAGCCAGATTCCCCCTTTTTCTTTCTGGAGGACCCTGGCAGTTTCCAGAGCTGATGAACCCGTGCAAAACAGCACTGCAGATTAGCAAGAGGCTATCCCAGAGCTCCCCACACCATTTTTATTTTCTTTTTTCTTTTTTTTTATTGTTGGGGATTCATTGAGCATACACAGAACCAGGTTACATTGATTGCTTTTGTTAGATAAGAACCCTCTTATAATTGTGTCCCGCCCCACAAAAAACAGGTTTCATTTCAAATGACAAGAGCAAATAGTGTATCTGCACTTCACATTTTCTGCTATGAAGGGAGCATTCAGAGTCCAGCTTTAACATTCTAAGTCTCTATATTTCGACATATTAGCAAATAGTGAAATGCATTTAAATGCCATGAACGTGATCAGAGTTCACTGAAATTCTTCTATATATATGAAATTTAACTCCATATATAACACACACACACACATATAAAATGTATGTCATACAGCTTTAAATGTCTTAATAAAAATAAATGAGTCTCTAAAAGACCAGAAGGACGTGCAGGTTAACTCAACAAAGATCACCGAGGTTGCTAAACTGGCTCAGGCCCTCTCAGGACAGATGGATTTGAACCTTCTTTCCTGAAACACATGAGCGAGGAAGGATCTTTCTGCTTCATTAGGTCCATGCTACAGTGACCTAAACACAGAGCAGAGGTGGGGGAAAGTTGTCACAAATCACTTCTAGGTGGTGGCTCCTTTGGCTATTGCTGGTTGTCAGAAATAGTAAGTCAGACAGGATGTGATCAGTAAGGGGTGATCGTCGATTGATGACTTGATTACAGAAAATGGGAAAGGGTTTCTGTTAAACAATTTGTTTCCACAAGCGGTTGATTTCAGTTCTAAGCCTTGACTACTTGAGCAGTTATGTTAGGGGAATAGTGAAGATGTTCCCCTGGAGGTGGGAGATAATCACAAAACGTTAACAGGGTTAACAGCTCACAGTTCTCCTAAACAGTATCTTGGTATTCAGTGTTGACCAGCAAGGAAGAGGACTTGTGAGGACGGTAGCAAAACATAGGCAAGTCTGCTGTTCCCTGAAGGGGCACTGTCACCTGCAAGGCTCTTTCCAAGTGTCATATCTAAAGGACCAAATAGTTTTGTCAGAAAGTTCCATGCAAGTGGTTTCACAAGCCCATCTTGAGCCAAATCAGCAGCTGATTTTAGGAAGCTGTGATTTCACAAAGTAAGATGCACTATGCAATTGCGAATGTTGACCATCTTTTCCCACTGGAACGTGCGTAAGTAGCAGCAAGTACTATTCTTGAAAGATACATTCTTTAAAGAGGTTCTCCATGAAAATTTTACAGTAGTCCCCCACCTTATCCATGGTTTCACTCTGCAAGGTTTCAGTTATCCGAGGTCAACTGTGATCCAAAGTATTCAGCAGAAGATTCCAGACATAAATAATTAATAAGTTGTCTCGGTTGTGATGAATTACTATGTTGATGTGCAGCTCAATTCTGTTTGCTAAGACTTTATTGAGAATTTTAGCATCTATATTCATAAGAGATATTGGTCTGTAGTTCTCTTTTTTATGTTACGTCCTTTCCTGGCTTTGGTATCAAGGTGAGGTATGCTTCATAGAATGAGTTGGGCAGGGTTCCATCTTTCTCAATATTATAGATTAGTTTCTGCAATTGAGGTTCAAGTTCTTCTTTGTAGGTTTGATAGAATTTTGATGTGAAACTGCCTGGTCCAGGACTTTTTATTGCTGAAAGATTTTTTTACTGTTGGTTAGTCCAATTTTGGAACTTGATTTTCATCTTTTTAGACACTGCCTGCCCACTGGTCAGTTGGTAGCTGATTGAGTTATCAGATTGAGAAAATATAGTATGTACAGAGGTTGGTACTGTCCACCCTATCAGGAATCTACTGGGAGTCTTGGAATGTAGCCTCTGCAGATAAGGGGGGACTGATACATTTAGGAAGTTGTAGTTATGACATTATTGTCATAGTGTTTTGCATTTGTTCTTATTAAGGTATTGAGTATTAAAACTTAAAGAAAAGAATGGCTTAAGGCCTAGAAGGCAAACTTTTGTTGTGTGACAATCATATTCTAAATGTCAAAAATTCCATGAACTTTTACATAATCAGTGATATCAGTATCACAGATACTTTTACTGCATCGTTGGCAAATTACGTGAGGGGAAAGACAAGAATGAATTCAGTGGTGCTTTCAATTATTACAGTCTTGTTAATCAAAACAGAAATTCAGTCTATGTGAAACTGACATTGCACAAATGTGTAAAATAGACTATTCATTCATTCAATGGGCTATGCTTGACTTTATTAGAAAATGTATTTGTAGACTTTTCCTTGCAATAACTTGCTGGCCCCCTGAATGTTGTGGGCACAACTAGGGACCCATTAATCTAGAGCATGAACCAGCTGGTCTAAGAAAAATCTCATCAGTGTTTCAGGAGGCCATTAGACAGCCTTCTGAAGGGGAAACAAAGGAAACAGCCTTCCTGGGTAAGCCTCCCCTCCTTGCAGAGCACGGTATGTGCGCAATGGGGCAATAAGTAGACCACACTCTGTGTGGGCATCTGGAGGCATCAGTCACGGAGTTTTCACCTCATTCATCATTGACAATTTGCTGCTTTTACCAAAACAGGCACATAAACCTCTGTCCATTTACATCAATCCAAGTAATTTTGGGGTTCAATTCATACTCTGGATGGGTTGATTGAAAACATTTTTCACCATAGTAATTTAAAGAATATATATACATATGTGTGTGTGTGTGTATATATATACATATATATATGTATATGTATTTTTTGCTGTTTTTTTTAATAAGGATTGATGATTCTAGCCTGTGAGAGTAATTACATTTTACTTTATAAATTATGTATTGATAACAAAATAAATAATATAGAATGGGCAAACTTATAATCTATGTCACTTTTTTCAATAGACATAAAACAGATATTATTCTAAAATTGTGAAACACAAATGCAGGATTTTCCTGTTGGCAGGAAAAAATACATGAAAGGAATATGGAAATGTAGAATCTCACAGAGACATCTTGAAAATGTCTGCTGGCTGATAGCCAATAACTGAATACCTACAGAAAATGTGCTACATTAGGGACCCAAAATCTTTAGCTTGCCAGTAGAATAAAAAATAAGGAACATTCACATTCCAGATTCAATGATTTAAACGTTTATTTATATAACTTTTTATAAATAGGAAAGACAATAGGACAAAATTTAAGAAATTGAGAATGTGATTTATGAGACTAAGTAAAATGTAGAAATGCAAAACATCCGACAGATCTAAGAAACAGAGACTGCAGCACAGTTACAGTGACTCCATTATCCTTAAGGCAGAAGCATTTATTTAACTATCAGCCCGAGACATTGAAGGCCAAAGAAAACTATAACACATAACCTTGCCGGCTAACCTCCTTTCACTGTGACCATTGCTATAGTTTGGATATTTGACCCTCCAGACCTCATGTTGAAATTTGATTCCTAATGTTGGTGGTGGGGACTAATGGGAAGCCTTTGAGTCATGGGGACAAATCTCTCACCAATGGCTTGGTTCCTTCCTCTGGGTGGTGAGTGTGCTGTCACTCTATTAGTTATGGAAGAGTTCCTCCAAGAGCTGGTTGTTAAGAGAAGCTTAGCAACTTGCCCCACTCCTCTACCTGCCCCTCTCACACACTGCCTCCCCTTCCCCTCTTGCCATGAGTGGAAGGGCCTGAAGTGCTCACTAGAAGCAGGTGCTGGTAGCAGGCTTCTGGACAGCCTGTAGAACCATAAGCCAGATAAACCTCTTTTCTCTATAAATTATCCAGCCTCAGGTATTCCTTTATAGCAACACAAACAGACTAAAATAACTATTATCTTCCATCACATCCTTCATGTCTTCAATCATGACCTGAATGTCTTCAGTAGTGAACTTACTTGGGGAAGAGTTCTTGTATAGTTGTCTGGCTTACATATAAAATCTTTGACACTTTAAGGAAGGATTCAAACAGTTTTACATCCAGCTATTTTTTAAAAACTAACCTTACTAACATAATTTTTCATAGATTTAGAACAGTTACCTATTATATGTCATCTACTAAGTTCATACAACTTAGTTCATTTTATATGCAGTAGGTTTACTTAGTTTTAGTTTGACTTAAAAGAAAATTAGATTAGGAAGACAACTAAGAATTATGGTCCAGAAACCTTCTTCCTAATTTCTATACTCATTTTTAAGTATCTCATATTAATTGGACATGCATTGTAATGCTACATTATACTTGAAATAGTGGAAAGATTTTTGCTTTTCAGGTCCGATGGCAAAATACAAGTAAGTTAGAAATTGAATCACAAGAGATTTTATACCTGAGTAAATAGTGTATTTAAAAGCAATTCACTGAGACTTTCACTGGTTCACTCAAGAAAAATGTATTGAATTTTTATCATAGTCCAAGTGCACTGTGGATGGAAATATAGCTAAGTCATATGCCTTTGCAGACCTAAGGACTAGTGGATGAGATACACAGGGTAACCATAAAGTTCATATGCAATTTAAAATAGTAAACTATCTTAGCAGCATATATCCAACATATGCTTGCACAAAATGTCATGGAGGCAACAAAGATGGAACAACTATCAGTGCTTAGAATGCAAAGATGGGATATCTGAACAAATTCAGGGATAGAGTATATTCTTCACTTGAAATAGGCTGGTGGGGAGGGCAGGAAACAGTAGAGGGTGGTAGATGTGGAGATGGTTTATGCAGAGGGCAACAGTCTGAAATTATGTGTAAAGATTTGAAGGGAAACTGCATGATTCTGTCAATTACAGGTCTGAACTTATGGTCTCTTCCAGAACTAAAATTCTATTTTACATTATATTCATAAATACATAAAAATTAACCTGAAGGCAGAGCGTGTATTAATTTTTTTATGGAAAATTTTCTGAAAAGTTGTAGTCCATCCGTAGAATATTTTAAAAACCACATGTTTAAGTATCTGCCAACACACTGAAGTCCAAGAGTCAAGTTTACTTTATAGAACGTGAGAGCATGCTAAAAATCTCATTATTACCCCCCTTCCACGGTGTCTGACTTAGTGAGCAGTGTTCTGGCTACATTGGCATGCCAGTGATGAACTGTTTTCATACTGATACATTCTCCACAAGTACTCACAGTCCCAGCAGGGGCTAGGGATATTAGGAAATGTTCACATCTATAAATGGGATCAGAAATTCTTTTCAAACAAAAAGTGAATCACTGTTGGGCCGGAGTGGGGGCGGCTGGGGAAATCTAACAGTGTGAAGCATACTTGCTAGCTATAAAATTGTGCTTGAACCGACATTATTCAATGCTCTTGGAAAGTGAACAAAATCTCCAATTCAGACTCAGTAAAATTGAGCACAAAATGGCTGAATCCTGGAAAAATGTGAGCAGAGAAATGAGGGTACAAGCAAGGTCTTCCTAGTCCTTGAAACACCTCAGAGTCACTACAGTGCTCTGGAAATGTTCCATAGAACCTTTAATAACATTATAATGGGAGTGGTCTCTCTTGGTCAACAGTGGTGGAGAGTGAATTCTTCTGAAAGACCATACATAAGCTACATTTCCAGGAGAACTGGGAAGTAACCCCACTTTCTTATGACCTCCACAGGACAAGACTTTTTCATGTGTGATTTACCAAGTTGTCAGGCTACTGCCATTCCCTCCTCTGCCCCTCAGTGTGGCCTCAGGTCCACTGGCCCCATTCAGGGCCCACTGAGCACGGCATCTCCACTCTTCTTCAGGTAGAGCAACTGCTTCTACTGAGGTGGCTTCTTCCGTTTTCTTTGGGAGTGCCAGAACACCGAGATCAGTATGATTTTGTCTTCCATTTTTCTTAATCTGGGAGAATGACAAGGTGTTGAGATGCTAATAAACTGAGAGCAAACAAAAATTGGACACAAATCAGAGGAGAGGCAAAAGCTTTGAAATGTATAGAACAGTGATAGGATGGAAGAAAAATAAAATTTATTCTACACTAAAGTCTTGACTAAACCTTAATTAAAATTGCAATTCTATGTTGATCGAATTTACTTTTTTTTTTTTTTTGAGACGGAACCTCAAGCTATCCCCCTGGGTAGAGTGCCATGGCATCACAGCTCATAGCAACCTCCAACTCCTGGGCTCAAGCGAGTCTCCTGCCTTCGCCTCCCAAGTAGCTGGGACCACAGGCGCCCGCCACAACACCCGGCCATTTTTTGGTTGCAGCCATCATTGTTGTTTGGCAGGCCCGGGTTGGGGATTTGAACCCGCCACCTTAGGTGTACGTGGCTGGCGCCTTAGCCAATTGAGCCACAGGCGCTGAGCCTTAATCACAGTTTTACACAGGAGCTTCCAGAAGAAAAGACCAAAGACACAGGGAAAAGCATCCATGTTCGTGCTTAGATTAGATGAAGAGGAGACAGCTGTGTAGAAACGTGATGGAAAGTGGAAGGAAGTGATTAATAGCAGTATACTGAGCGGGGAAACTCAGCCAGGTCTGGCTACTTGGAATTGCCTCGGCTTCTCAGAGTGCCATTCCTTCCTCTCCGGGTAGGGCAGGACCCTCGCTGTATGGGGGGGGGGGTGGTCTTAGGACCCACTTCCAAACAAGGTAGGTCAGTAGATTTATCACCAGCTCTTACACAGAAAGGAAGGGGAAGGTTAGGGCAAAACGTGTGGGTCTTGTGGCTGACTTCCTGGAAAGGGAATTATGGTTTCTATGACTCTCCTTAGGAAAGACTAATTTTAGTTTCTGTGGCTCACCTAGGGGAAGAGGAAGAGTGAGAGTCAGGAAGGCAGAAGCAAGTCTGAAAACAACTGTTTCTGAGGCCTTCACTTTGGGATATTGTTTACTGAGCCCCAATACCATGGAGCAGGTTGGTTATTGGAAACCAGGTAGCAAGTGTCTGGTATTTTCCTATGGAATAAACAAGTTCATTCTGTAAGATTTAATTCCTGTAACCTTGAGTTGTGAAGCTCAGACAAATGCATCCAAAAAAGATCTGAATTTCAGAGTTCTGACCTTGGGTTAATAAGCTTGAATGTAGGCGAGGATGGTATTTTAAAAATGCATGCAGTCTTACAATCACAAGTAGTCTTCAACTTTTTAGTATTCCAGTGTTGCAGAATATACCCAAATGAAAAGGGAGCCATGACTTCGAATTCCACATTTCTAAGCCAAATTTTACAAAGGCCCCTCATTAACTCTCTGCCCTCTGTAATACCCGTAATCTCTCCCCATGGACTTGTTATATTTCAGGGGCACAGCAAGGACCACAGAGTCTGCCTAATACATTGGAAAGAAAAGAAAATATTTTAAATGAGACAGATATCTTATATCCATAAGACTTCAATTTAGTCTCATAAAGCTACTCTGCTCCCAACCAATTTCTTTATTTTTCTTCCATTTATCCAACTACATCTTATTATCTTTTAAAGGACAATATTCTGAAATAAAATTATTGGGTCAAAAAATCCACATTTTACATTATGATCCCTATTATATCCTCTAGAAGGATAGTGCAAAGTTATACCCCAACCAATTTAGCAAAAGTATGTTTGTTTCCTCACACTCTCTTTATCCATAAATATTTCCAATAGTATTTTTCCCTTTATTAACTATTTTTTTCTGAACTTTGCCCCATTTTTCTATTGGAGAAGTTCAGATTTTTCTTATTTATTTTTAGAAACTTTGAATGTAGTATAAATGAAACCTCTCTCAGTGTTTTAAAACCTGCCAGTGTTTTCCTGTTATGTTGTTGTGTTACATAATTATTCTATGTACGTGTTAATGTTTGTGCCATCAAATCTATCATTTTTGTCTTAAGCATTTTCTTTGATTAGAAAGTCTTTTCTTATCCTTAAGCATGTAAAAAAGAAAAACCCTTCATCTATATATTCTTATATATTCTTTTACTTATTTTATGATTTTTTATGAATATTTGCATGGAACAGTTGCTCAAAGCATAGACTTCACCGACTGGGATTTGAATTCTACTATGGGATTTTAAGGTGTGGAAATTTAAACATATCACTTTGTGTCTAAAATAGGAAGATGAGCTCCAGGTCTTCTTATTGTGAGACTTTTAAAGGAACAATATCTATGAAATGCTTGATGTTGAAAATTGTGATGGCCCACCATATTATAAGCCCTCTGTTGAAATATGCCTTTTAATATCCTTTATATCTAAACATTTGATTCATCTGGGATGTATTTTCTGCTGATAAGGCAGAAATATCTTTCTAAAATAAAGATTCTTCTTGTCCTACATCTTTCTGACACCATCCTGTGGCCTTCAGAATAAAGTCTCAATTCCTTACCGAGTCACTAACAATATTCCCAAGCTCGCTTTGATTTTAAAGCCCAGCCCAAGGCTCCTGCAGCTCCTTCTCCTGTTTTATTCTCTCACTACACAGGATTATTTACACCCTACTGAATAGCACTTGTACTTTGATATCTTTGTATTTTCTCCAAATGATTTTCCTGGAATCCTCCCCATTTTCCCTGAATATGTTAAAATCGTCATTCCAAGCTTGAATCAAGAATCACCTTCTTCATGGAACTTTCCATTGTTTCTCCTCCCCATCAGAATTAACTGCTCCCTCCTTTAGTTTCCATGGGATGCTTGTCCCTCTTTTAGCTCGTATAGTACACACGGCATTGCTACCCTCCACTAGATCATGAATATCTTAGAGGAAAATATACTGCCATGTTTTTCAAACTTGCCTGCCCAGTGTCTGACATGAAGAGTTGGAATGAAAAGTATTTGTTAACTTCATATAAAATATACAATTCCTCTCCTACTTCTGTGCACCAACTATAATACTCATTTAGATATAACTCTCTCTATGAAGCACATTGTATGTATGTGGGTATATAATTATGTATGTATATAATTTTACACGTAAATATTTGCTCATTACATATAAAACCTCAGTAGGTTAAATTTATCAATTGACTGCATCAATTATAAGAAATGGTTTTTGGCAATTTCACTACATCTTTCAGGTTGCAGAAAATAAAGAGGCTTAATGCTTTTAGAAACAGCTGCCTTTGGGGCAAATTTTAAGTTCTCAAAAGCTTTGAGAAGTATAGAAAATGAATGGTGAGCTATAGTTTTGGAAATGTAGAATGATTGGCCTTGTGTTCAGATTATTGTACCAGTTCCGTTATTGATGTTGAGCTATAATTGGTCTGCAGAAAAATGCAATTAAATTAACATTTAATGAAAACCACTTTGTGCCCAGACTTTGTCATACAGATCATCACTTTTTTTCTGCCTGTTCTGACTGCAACTGGAGCCTGGGAGATGTGAAAACATCCTCCTCAGATAAAGACATTCCATGACAAAAAAAGTTTGGGTTACAGCACATACTGATTTTATTTGTGAGAGAGTCACAATCTCTTGAACACAAAATCTCTTGCAGAATTTTTGTCAACAAATGTTGCAAGGAAACTCCTATTTTATAAATAAGGACATAAAGGGTTTACCAATGTCCCTTGGCTGTGAGAGAACAGAACCCAGGCCTCTTCCTTCTTATTCCAAGACTCTTCATACTTCAGCTACCTCCTGTGAATACTTACACCATTCTTTATCTAGGAAAACAAGATGATGCTCTAAAAACTATCACAAGTACTTTTCCAAGCTTTGGCTCACCTTGAGTAGTCCCCCCATCACTCCACAGCCAGCTTTTTATATTCTCCTTCTTCCGAGATCAAGCTAGAGTTCCGGGTTCTCCACGACGTCCTTCTGTGACAATTTCATCATCTCTTTCTCATTCGAAACTTCATGGGATTCTCTCAATTCTTCATTCTGGCAGCTAATGGCCATTGTCTCGTGTTGTTATATAATTGCTTCATGTGTTCCTACCCCATTTTTGTAACATTAGATAGGTTGTCTTAATCTTTGTATTTCTCTGTTACCAGTATTAAGCACTATGCATAATCCTTGTTCAATGAATGAATCTATGCAGACAGAAATGGCTATGTGGATGATGGAATTATGGACACATAATATGGACAAACTGTCCTCAATATGTACAGTATGTACCATACGTACCATATGCACCAATATGTACCAATATGTATTCTTAATATTTTCGTATGTTGGGGAGAGTATGGTAAACGGGTAGGGAGCCTGGACTTTACCAGTTCAATGGATCTCAAACTTTGGTATTTATCAGAATTGCCTGCAGACCCTATTAAATCACAGAAAGCCGAGAGCCACCCTCACAGTTTCCACCAACTCTCCCGGTGAAGCAGTGTTACTGGTCCCGAGTCTGTGCTTTGTGAGCAACTCAGCTGATTCTGACGGGTGTAACAAATGGGTTTGCTCCTTTCAACTCTGGGACTGAGCAAAGCCTTTCAATATTAACCTTAGCCTCATTATTTAAAAAATGAGCTCAACACACTTAAGTTGCAGTTATGATGACATCAGATATTAGAAAGAGCCAGACACATCAAAAGCCACAGTTACATACGAGACTGCTGCCTTCTGAGGAAGTGACTGAAAGTGTTTCTTACTGCAGTCCTTCTTTCCCCCTGTGTTCCGTGGCTCTCAGGATTTATAAAATGCTATACTATTCATTTATAAATGTGCCCAAGTCCAACAGCATATGCCTTAGAAGCAAGATATTGAATGACAGAAGTAATAACACAGACCTCAGGCCCAGAATTTGCTGTTCACAGCCAACGGCAGGTCTTAGTTCAGACTACAGTCAGTTCCAGTTACAAATATTTCTTGCTCCAGCACAGGCTTCTGCTTCAAAACAACTCAGAGACACTGATTGCTTTCTGCTTTATCTCCTCATGTAGCAGCGATAGTGCTTAAAGTTATCCCTGATCTGATGCCATTCTGTCTCACTCCATCAAAAGGCACAAAGGAGCCCTATCTTGGCTTTATTACAGCATCCTTTCAACAGACTCTTTGCTTGGGAAAGAATGGAGCTGAGCTTAAATGATACTGCCTCACTTAGGGACTTGACCATTAGCAAAATTAGTTGTGAAAGAGAAGCTATAGCAGTTTTAAAATTCTCTGATGAGAGATTTCTCTTAATTTGAAGTCGTTGGATTACATGAACATGTGCCTCTCTTTAATCCTGTACAGGCAAAATGATCTCCTGTAAAGTCAAGAAGAAACCCACCTCTTTTATTGGGCTGTTTTACTGACTCAATTATTAAGTGAACTATATATTTCTGAGTCATTCACTCCTGACAGTCAGAGGCTGTATTCACTCTATTGCCAGTTGGATTCTGAGATTGAACCAAAGATCCAATCTCACATATTAAAGCTCAGTGCCCTGATATTATATACATCCACAGCAGGCCAAAACTGGAAATTTCCATGATGGTCCAGTAGCACTGACTGGCATCGGGTCTTTCACGCTCCCCCAGGAGGCGTTAGAAAAGTGACAGAAAGTACTTGGGGCTCCTGCCACATAATACAGTTTCCAAAGGTCGGGTGGGACCTCCCGACTGCCGTTGGAGAGACATTCACTCTATGCTTGGGAAAATTAATTACTCCCACTTGGTTTAACTTTCTGAGAACTTTTCTCCTCAGGTTTCTGGCAATTCTATCCCCCCTCATCTGCACGACAACTGCTCTGAGTAAATCTGAAACACTGTCAGTGATAGATGAGGGGGCTTATGTTTTGGTGACTTTGCTTTCTTCACTCTGGCACACAGCTTCTTTTCATCAGAGGGGTAAAACAAACCATGGAGAACACGAAGAGAAAAACCCTTTGTATCTCATCTGCACCATGATCCCTGCCAGTAGCAAGATTGGTCAAATATGAGAAAAGGGAATTACAATCACCGGGACTTTTTTCTCTGTCCGTGGGCAGCCAGTGCTTACTAGAGGGAAGCAGAACATAATGTTTACTCCAGATAAATGCTTCTAATTTCAACTGAACTTTCTAGGCTGATGAGTAATCATTTTATTCATCTCTTGTTGAATTATAATTGCATTGTTTTATTGCAGCTATTTCCAACTGTCTTCACTCTTTATGTTCCTAAGTCTGGCCAAAAGCCTTCAAATCAGTGCATAATTTTTCCTCCAATTTATCAAGATGATTGGGACCATTTAACAGCTTTCTTTCTCATTGCTTCTGGATTTTATATTCACCTTTCTGCATTGTAAATATCCATTCTTGCTGCTATTACAAAATACTATAAACTAGGTGGCTGATAAGCAATAGAAACTTATTTCTCACAGTTCTGTAGGCTAGAAAGTCCAAGATCAAGGTAGATTTACTATCTGAAGAGAACCCACTTTCTGGGTCATAATTGGTGCCTTTGCACGGTGTCCTCATACAGTGGAAGAAGTAAAGTAGCTCTCTGGACCGTCTTTGAATGGGCACTAATGTCATTTATGAGGGATTTACTATTTATGGCCTAATCACTCCCCAAAAGGCAACAATGCTCAATATCAATCATCACTTTGGGGATTAGGATTTCAACATATGAATTTTATGGACTTGCAATCATTCAGAGCACAGAATGGATACCTAACACAGATGTCAGGAAAAGGTTACCATTTCCCTTCCCAAGACTCTGTGTGCTCTCTATCCGGCCCTCTCACATTCCTCCTAGATTGATTAACTCCTTTGCTTTCCTTTTCCCTCCTTTTTAAAAATTTCAAAATATTAAGGATGTACAAATATTTTTGCTGCAAGGATACACTGTATAATATGAAGTCAGGGCTTTCAGGCATGCCTGTTACCAAGACGCTGTTCACTGTATCTAAGAGGTAAGATTTTAATCCCTCATCTCCCTCCGACCTTCCCCCTTTCTTGGTTTCCAATGTGCTTTATATCTGTTTGTGCCTATGCGTGCCCGTTGTTTGATTCCCACTTACTAGGCAGAACATGACTATCTGGTTTTCTGTTCTTGAGACACTCACTTAGGATAATGGTCCCTAGTTTCATCCAAGTTGCTTTGAAAGACATCATATTATTCTTTTTTATGGCTAAGTAGTACTTCATGGTGTGTATACATAGTATATTTTCTTCTCTATTCATGGGTTGGCAGGCACTTAGGTTGGTTCTATATCTCTGCATTTTTGACGTGTGCCATGATAAACATTCAAGTGTGGGTGTTGTTTTGATAAATTTTTCTTTTCTTTGGGTAGATACCCAGAAGCAGGATTACCGAATTGAAAGGTAGGTCTACTTTGAGCTCTTTGAGGACCCTTCATACTCTTTTCCCTAGGAGTGGTACTGGTTTGCGGTCCCAGGAACCATATGGAAGCATGCCTTCTGCCTCCATGTGTGCATCTGTTGTTTTTGACTTTTTAATTATAGCCATTCTGATGGGGGAAAGTGATATCTCCTTATGATTGTAATAAGCATTTTTTTAATGATTGGTGATATTGAATGTTTTTTCAAAGTGCTTGTT
This sequence comes from Galagoides demidoff, assembly GCA_963574575.1. NCBI lineage: Eukaryota > Metazoa > Chordata > Mammalia > Primates > Galagidae > Galagoides > Galagoides demidoff. Next base: position 33,425 of record CAUYQV010148094.1, on the reverse strand, counting down.
GAAATAGTTTTTGGCCATCTATCTATATTCTTTTGAAAAATTTCTTTTCGTGTCCTTTGCTCACTTTTTGATGGGGTTGTTTATTTTTTACTTGGTAATTTAAGTTCTTTGTAGATTCTGGATATTAGTCCCTTGTCAGATGTATAGTTTATGAACATTTCTCTCATTATGTTGACTGTCTGCTCACTCTGTTGATATTTCCTTTGCTGTGCAGATACGTTTTAATTTAATTAAATCTCATTTATTCATTTTGTTGTTGCTGTATTTGCCTTTGAGGTCTTATATATTCTTTGCCTAGGCCTATGTTTAGAAAAGCTTTTCCTATATTTTCTTCTAGTATTTCTATAATTTCATGCCTTTCATTTAATTCTTTAATCCATCTTGAGTTAGTTTTTATATGTAGTGAGAGATAGGTGTCCTTTTTCATTCTTCTATGTGTGACTATCCAATTTTCCCAGCACTATTTGCTGAATAGGGCTTCTTTCCTCAGCATATGTTGCTGACAGCTTGATTGAAGATCAGTTGGTTATAGATATGTAGCTTTATTTCTGGGTTTTCTATTTTGTTTCATTGTTCTTTGTCTCTACCTTTATATCAGTACCGTGCTGTTTTGGTTACAATAGCCTTGTAATATAATTTGAAGTCAGGTAACATGATGCCTCCAGATTTTTTCTTTTTGCTTAAGATTTCTTCGGCCATTCAGGCTATCTTTGGGTTCCACATGAAGCTTAAGATTATTTTTCCTTGATCTATGAAATTAGACATTGATATTTTGATGGGATTACTGTGAATCTGTAGATCACTCTGGGAAGTATGTACATTTTAATGATGCTGATTCTACCAATCCAGGAACATAGGTGTTTTTCCATTTGTTGGCATCATCTATAATTTCTTTCACCAGTGTTTTGTAGTACTTCCAGAGAGCTTTCACCTCCTTGGGTAAGTATTTTCCTTAAAAAATTTTAATTTTAATTTTCCTTAAAAAATATTAAGTATTTTTTTCTTTGTATCCATTGCAAATAGTGTTGACTAGTCAACACTATTCAATAGTCATTGAATTGACTCTCAGCTTAACTGTTGTTTATATAGAAATGCTACCGATTTGTGTGCATTGATTTTGTAATCTGAGAGATCTGAGAGACTTTGATTAATTCTATCAATTCCACCAGCCTTTGGGGGGAAGTTTTGAGTGTTTTCTAGATATAAAATCCTATTGCATTAGACAAAATCCAGCACCTTTGGATGATAAAACCCTCAGCAAACTACACAGAAGGGACGTGTCTCAAAAGCATAAAAGCCATACGTGACAAACTCACAGCCAACGTGTTACTGAAAGGAGAAAAGTTGAAAGCATTTCCCTTGAGAAGTGGAAGAAAGACAAGGGTGCCCATTCTTACCAGTTGTATTCATCATAATAGCCTCAGCCAGATGAATCAGTCAAGAGAAAAAAAGAAAGGAAATCTAAAGGTGGGAAAATTCTTCAGTTTGCTTTTTATATTCCCACTCTTCTGCTTGTAACCATATTTGACTCTCAGTCTTAAAATGCAGCTCTCTTTTTCATACTATAGCTCTCTCTCAAGCTCTTCTCTGGTATCTTTCCTTCCTTTCACATCTGAGATGGTCTTACAGCCTGGCTTCTGCCCCATTGCTGTGTATACCTGCGTGTTTGTCAGTCTGTATCCTCACATTCTTTAATAAATTAACCAATGTAAGCTCCTTGCTTTTCAAAAACTAATTTTTTTCTTTGATATTTATAGCATTTACTGTTGCTTGCAAATTCTGATCCCTCTTGTTTTGTGTCATTCATTTTCGCTTATTGGCCGTCCAATTTCCTGATGTTAAGTGTTTCCTAAAATTCTATCCTAGGCCCTATTTTTTGCTTTTCTGCACTTCCTCATATTTTAAACTATTTACATTGAACAAATAATAGTCTGTCTCTCTGGCCTGGCCCTCATCTTTGTCTAAACTCATCCCTAATCAGTTCATCTAACTCAAAATTTTGTAAAACAGATAGATAACACCCCCTTTATAAGCAATCCCTCCTCCTGGTTCCTAGTATTGATCATTCAATACCTTTTTCTCTGTGTGTCATTATTCCCTTAATAGAAAGTTAGTTCCCTGAAGACTAGAATTTTCATTCCTAGAACTAAAATAATGTTATCATGTGGTCATCCCTAAGTAAATATATGTCAAATTAATAAATGCAATTAAGAATGGATTAATCCTGGTTTCCAAAGCTTGAAACTATTAAGTGATTTTGATTCCTCTTTCCATTACTCATTAATCAAGATAGTGTCCTGGTTGCTTAGATTTACTTTTATAGCATCTTTTCTGTCTGCACTCTGAATGCAGTTATTTTGGTTGTTTAAATATTTTACTCCCTTTTGCATGGACTTTTGTTTCAGCATCCTACTTCACATCTTTCCAATAGTCAGAAGGAATTTCTTCCTTTTCTTGATTCCTCCCATTAGCATATACTTTATAATGGCTCTCTAAATTGCACTTTCATAAGAGCAGTTTTTATCTCTCATAGCACTTAATGTATGCTTCTTTATTAATAAAATAAGTGGTAGTCAAAGATGTCAATGAGCAAACATCATAGACAGAATACGTTTCTTAAAGTACAATCAGGATCTAGTCACTTTCCTCTAATTAAGCCTTTGGTGGCTCCTCATCACCCACTGAATTAAGTTTAAAATCTTCAGTCAAGGCACACCCTCATCCCATAAAATAATCCAAAATCATCTTACCAAGGTTATGCCTCTTTTATGTCTTTTTAAAAAATTATTTTGTTTTTTCAATTTCAAATTACTAAGAGGTTTTATGCAACTAGGTTACATTGTTTGAATTTATAAGGTAAAGTCCAAGTTGTAGTTGTGTCCTTCAGCCAGAAAGCGTGACATACATTGTTTTTGCTGGGTAGGACCCTGATCCATCTCCGCCTCTCTTCCCTTCTTGAATTAATTGAATTTTTGTCTCATGTGAGCACATTGTTGTTAATCTACAAGTTTCAGATTAACATGGAGCACATGCGATTCTTTTATTCCATTCTTGTGACACTTAGGAGAATCCAAATCCATTACAAATCCATCTTTGTAATAAAGGATATAAGATCTCCATCTTTTTAACATATAATCACATTCCATGGTGTGTGTGTGTGTGTGTGTGTGTGTATATATATATATATATATAATATATATGACATACACTTATTTTATAGGTGTGTATATGTATGTATATCAATCACAGTTTATTCATCCATTCGTATGTTGAGGGGCACTTGGGCTATTTCCACACCTTTTCAATTGTAAATTGAACCGCTTTAAATATTTAAGTGCATATATCCTGATGGTGAAATGGTTTTTTTTCGAGGGAGGTAGACACCTAGTAATGGGATTTACGAATAGTGGGTATACTTCTAGTTCTTTAAAGACTCTCCGTACATTTTCCCATGAAAGTTAAACTGGTTTGCAGCCCCAACAACAATGTATGTTTCCTTTTCTCCTAACCTGGGATAGCATCTGTTGCTTTGGGACCTTTTGATGTGGGCTATTCTCACTGAGGTTAGATGATATCTCAAAGTGCTTCTGATTTGCATTTCTCTAATATCTAGAGATGATGAGCATTTTTTCATGAGTGCGTTGGCCATTTCTCTGTCCTCATAAGAAAAGATTCTGTTGATGTATTTTGCCCAGATTTTAATGGGGCTGTTGGCTCTTCTTTTTGTTGATTTGTTTAAGTTTTTTATAGATTTTGGTTATTATCCCTGTGTTGGATTCATAGATGCAAGTATCTTTTCCCACTTTGAAGTTTGTCTCTTTCCTTTGTTGATTGTTTCCTTAGCTGTGCAGAGACTTTTTAACTTGATCAGGTGCCATTTATTTATTTTTGTTATCACTGCACTTGCCTTTGTGATCTTCATAAATTCTTTCCCAAGACTGATATAACTAAGAGTTTTCCCCACGCTTTCTTCTGAAGTTTTTATATCTTAGCTTTAAATTTTTTATCCATTGTGAGTTGATTTTTATAAGTGGTGAGAGATATGGGTTGAGTTTTAGCCTTTTACATGTGGCTAACAAGTTGTCCCAGCACCATTTGTTTAATAGGGATTCTTTTCCCCAATATATGCTTTTGTTTGCTTTACCAAAGATCAGATGATGATCTGGTACTGGTTTCATCTCTAGGTTATTTGTTCTGTTCCACAGATCTATCTCTCTATTTTTATGCCACCCTCGTGCTATTTTAGTCACTATAGACTTATAATATAACCCGAAGTTTGGCAAAATGATGCCTCCAGATTTGTTCTTATCCTATATAATTGTGTTGGCTCTTTGGAATTTTTTTCTGTTCCATATGATAGATCTTACCACTTTTTTCAAGATCCTCAAGGTATTCCATTGGTATTTCATTAATTCTATAGATTGCTTTCAGTAAGGTGACCAGATGTCCCACTTTTGGTGGGACAGTCCCAATTTTTAACAATTTGTCTCATGTCCTGTGGTGTTTTTAAAAAGTCCCGATTTTCAGAAAGAATGCATGACAAGGTAGGGAACAGCAGGACAACGGGAAGGGAATATTCAGTTCTCAGCTACTGAAAAGGTTAATGTAACTCCATTTGGGAATGAAGAGGTTAATGTAACTTCATTTAGAAATGAAAAGGCTAATGTAAACTCCCTACTCCCCTTCTGGGCAAGGTCACCCAGGTGGACTGGGGCTCTACTCCTTTGAGCCACAGGCGCTGCCCTATACATAATTTTTTTAATGTATTATATTTGTAAATTGTACTTATGTTGAAATTAAAAATATATATATTACAATACTATTTTTGCATTCTATGAAAATTTTTGTTGCTCCACATAAACCACATTTTTAATTAAGAACCACCCCTCCTACCCCACCCCCATCAATGGTGTCCTGCTTTACCAATGTTAAAATCTGGTCACCTTAGCTTTGGGTTATAGAGACATTTTAACAATGTTGATTCTTCCCAGAAATGAGGATGGTATATTCTTCCATCTGTTAAATCCTGTTATTTCTTTTCTCAGTGTTTTGTAGATCTCTCTGTAGAGATCTTTCATATTCTTTGTTAAGTAAATTCCAAGGCATTTCATTTTATTTGGTCCTATTGTGAAGGATATTGTATCTTTGATTTCATTCTCAGCTTGCCTCTCAGCTTGGCATATATAAAAGCTACTGATTTGTGAACACTAATTTTATATCCTGAGATGTTGCTGTAGTTCTTGATCACTTCCAGAAGTCTTATGGTTGAGTCTTTGGTAATTTCTAAGTATAATATGAGCAGCAAAGAAGAATAGTTTGACCTCCTCTTTCCCTATTTGGATACCCTTGATATCCTTCTCTTGCTTGATCACATTGACTAGGACTTGCAGCACTGTGTTGAATAGCAGTGATGATAGATGATAGCGGACATCATTACCTGGTTTCAGTTCTAAGCAGAAATGCTTTCATTTTTTTCTCCATTCAATATGATACTTTTGTTCCTCTTTTGTTTCTTAAACATCATGTATTCCTACCATTCATAGCTACTTCTCTAATTACCATGCTTATTTTGTTCATGTTGTTGCCTTGAATAACAAACATCCTCATCTTTGTCTCTGCTTAGATAAAATTCTATCTAATATTCAAGATTAATTGTCAGGAGGACCTATTTCATTAGATATTTCTTTTGCCAAATCCCTGCCTGAATCTGTCAAAATTCCTGTCACTGTTCTACTCTTTTTTGTGAAAGATAACTAGCTTCTAGCATAAACTGCTTAAAATATTCTAGTCTACTCAAAATTCTCTAGTCAGTATCATTGCATATATTGCATATGGGTGTAGGTTCCTCCAACGTTAAATCAGTTATGATTTTATAAGAGAGATTGCCAACTACATAATAAAATATAGTCTGCAGCATTTATATATTAACAAATGCAACGTTAGGGTTGGAAGAAAAGCAGAAAATCTTTTTCTTATAAAATCTTTTGTTTATTTTCTTTCCAGTATGCTTTCTTGATTTTCTGTTCCATGAAAAGAAAACAATATCTTTAGTTGCTGAGAAGCTGGCAGCAGCATGAATCATTATCTCACCCATGGATTTCATCAATGTTAATATTATAAATGAATCCAATCCTAGGTTGAGAGAGGGCATTTCCTAAGAATCATGGATATTGGTTTCACAACATATAGTCCTAGAGTCAACTGGAAGCACTTACTACCTCAGGCACCAGTTACTTCTAAGTGACCATCCAAGCATGGCCCTAGGATGCACAAAGTCAGTAGAGCAAGGCTTTTGTTTTTTAGGTGCTTAGAACCTACAACTTTAATTCACAGTACTACTCTTAGGATCTTCAAGATCAAAAGCGGTTCATGCTAGTTCTCTACTCAAGAAACCATTAATTAACACCTCATCAAAAGTGGAACTCCTACCATTTTCCTTCTGCTTCTTTCATTCTTTTGTCTTATGATCCTCTTGTCACAGACAAAAAAGGACAAAAGCTGCACCAATTGATTAACCTCCATAGCACCCTTAAGTCTCCCCTGGCTTTTTTGTGTCTACCCACCAGACAAGAGTTTTCTTCACACTTCACCCAAGGGTATATTCTATTATGCATTAGAGCTACAAGGATGCAAGATGACACTCTAGATAGGACGCTAAACAAAAAGAAATACGAAAACCATCCTATCGAGAAAGACAGCTGCTCACTAACTATTAGAGCAGTATAGGCAAGTCAAACATGCTTCAATAGGAAGGAGACACCTAAAAAAGGAAGGTGGGAGGATAGGGTGAGAGGCCAAAAGGGGAAAAAAGGGTAGAAATAAGTGATGGAGGGCCAGTGAATTACCTAAAGCCAATAAAAATAGAACAGGCATCAGAAATTTGGTGGTTATATAAAAGGTGGGAAGGTATGTATAAACCTAGACTTCTCTAATTCAAATCTCATTCAAGTCTTCTTAAAGTAATTCCATCTATTTTCATCTATTTGACTTTGAGCATAGTTGGCTCCTTTTCATTCATTTATAAAACAGGCCTTCGTAATGAACACCTCACAGTCCTATGATGACTAATCCAAGAAAGAAAAAAGAGCCACTGGCTTAGCAATGACTGCCAGATGGCAGCTGGGATGTAAACACCTCCAGGCATCACAAGGGAGTAAAAAGAGTAGCTTATTGCAGGTGATAATACCACTTTAAGCAACATAAATTATGACTAACAGTTTGAGAATAACTTAGAGTTCTAGCATGGGTGATTATTTGGCATTAACTGAGACCTAAATAAAAATCAACTCTGAATCATCAGGGGAAATTAATGACATTTAAATCTATTCTTCTAAGATGAGAGCAAGGCATTCCTGGGTCATAGCCCTGGCTTTTATGCTCCAGAAAAATTAGCCTATACTCCCTGGACAAGGCTATGAATAATACAAATGAATAAAGCCTCAGTTCTATTTGGAATCAAATTACCATTTACAGTTTTGCTGGCATCTGTGCTATGCTGGCCTTTTGACAAGTGCCTTATTTATTTACTTACTTACTTATTTATTTATTTAATGACTGTACTACACAGCATGTCACACAATCAAATCTTTATCCACCTCTGTAGAACTGTGACTTCAATAGTTATAGTCTACGCTCACTGCAATGTATAGCCCCTTGGGTATAATCAAGACAAGATAAGGATATTCTTACTGGAAGACTAGTTGAAGTGGTATTTTTGATACATGAACACTTAATTGCTTTTGTTTTAGTATATGTAAAAATGAGAAAGAAATTATTTAAGGGTAAATTCTCAATTTCATTTATGTTTTTCTGCCTGTTTTCTTCTTTAAAAAATAGAATTTTAATTCCTACTTTCATTAACACTAAAAGTGAATTACAGAGTCATATGAAAAATAAATTTCAGGTCTGGGTGTGGTGGCTCATGCATGTAATCCCAACACATGGGAAGCAGAGGCGGAGGTTCAAGACCAGCCTGAGCCAGAGCACAACCTTGTTTCTAAAAATAGCTCAGTGTTATAGCAGGAGCCTATAGTTCCAGCTACTTGGGAAACTGAGGCAAGAAAACCCCTTAGGCCCAGGAGTTTGAGGTTGCTGTGAGGTATGACACCATGGCACTCTACTAAGGATGACAAAGTGAGACTCTGTCTCAAAAAAAAAAAGAAAAAGAAATTCCAAATTAAAAAAAGGGTATTACATAACATTAATGTCTCAAAATAGATATCAAGGTGGGGGGGTAATTTTTTTAATTCTTATTTTTTAAGGGAGAAATTTGGGGAAAATCTTTGAGGCATTATTGAAAAATATCAATATTAGAATATTAATTGAATTCCTAATGTGTTCTACAAATGTCTTTGCCTTTGCCAAGTAACTTTGCTCTTTCTGTTTATAGTTCAGTTCCCAAGTTCTGGCTTGTACCTACTGTACATGATCATGGCAGTGAAAGCACATATAGTGAGACTAAGATGAAGTCAACTGGGGTAGGGCTGACATGCCACAACTGATCTGGTCAGGTTAGGTCCTAAGTGACCTTTACCTCATGTCTCTTCTTGTTGTTTTGTAAATTCAACTTTAACGTGAAAGTGTATAAATCTTGAGTAGATTAGTGCAATTGATTTAGGAGATTCACTTTTAAATTTGATATGTTGTTTTGGGTCATGGGTTATGTCAATTATTTTAATTATGGGTCATGGCTTATGGTGATTATCCTCATCTCTGCATACTGGCTGACAGTGAAAGGTGGTAGACCCTCTTTGACCGGTAACACTAGCAAGAGTTATAGAAGTACGTGGTTTACGAATGCCAAAAGAAGTGTCTATGCTGGCAAAGTTCTGGCAACCCCACATTGTGTAGTTGGGGATGAATTCCTAAGCAGTTTGGCAGGCCTGTAAAAAGGTTAAAGTACTCTGGTGCTACTGTTTCCAGCTTGCACATTGTTTGTCCAAATGTCTCATCAGGCTTTGAGGTTCCCAATGAGATGTTTGCTTCTCTCTGTGACTACATTTATGTTATAATATGAAAAGATAATTATATGTGTCAATGAACATGCTATTTCCTTATCCTTGAGCCTATTTACTAGCTTAAAAGAATGAATTTTGTCACTCTTAACCTGATATAGAGAGAAATCAAATGCTTAAATTATATATTAAAGTTCCTTCCTCATTTCATAGGAGGAGAAAAATGAGAGCTCTCATTTACTCATTTTTCATTTCTGGTAAAGCCAGAATTAGAGTACATGTTCCTTAGTTTCTAGCCCAAGTTTATTTTCATCTTCCCTTTCTGAATATGTTTTGCATCTAGTTATTTACAATATTATGACTTAATACTGCTGAAGGAGCTAAGGGAATTTTACCCCAAAATGTTACTACTTGACTTAAAGAATATTTTGAATTAAAGGTCATTCACAATCAGAAACCATTGAAAGGACTTTCTCTCTATCTGCATAGAACTGAGCTGACTCCATCAAAAGATCAAAGGGATGCAACTGACTTCCTTTCCTCCCCCTGAATGCTAGCAGAACTGACCCAAGTCATTTAAAACACAATACCTGTCTCTCAGGTTAAGTCAGTCTGTTTTCTTCATTTATTCACCTCCCTAGCAACCACCTGGTGCACCTATACTCCACATTCTCCCCCTCCCTTCAAGAAAGCATCTATAAAGGTATCTGACCATCATTGAGATATTGGGTAATCAGTCTTGTGATTCCCACTATGTGCATGATATTTGGAACTAAATATTCCTGTTATTAATCTGCCTTAACTGTGAGTTGATCTATCAGTGAACTTTTGGGGAGAAAAGGGCAAGTTTTGCCATGATCCCTACTCTGCCTTAATTTATTAGTGACTTCTTTTTTTTATTAAAAGATAATAGGAACATGTCAAATGTGAAATAATATTTATTAAATAATATGATTTATATATCTGTTCAATTAGTCAAGCATGTCAGGTTAACTCAAGGCACAAATAAGACAATTACTTATGCAAAGCTATTGGGTCAATTATTTTCTTTCCCTAGGGAAATATTTGCTCTTTTCAAAAGCAGCCTTTTTGGCAAAAAAACAGAGATGTAAATCTATGGAATAGTATAGAGAATCTAGAGATGATCTTCGATAAGCCTAACAAAAACATGCACGGGGGAGAAGACTCTTTATTTAACAAATGGTGCTGGGAGAACTTCTTATCCACATGTAGAAGATTGAAACTCTCACCATTGAAAGACATTTATTCTTCCACAATGTCTGTGGACCATGTGTTCATTCTTCAAATCTCCAAGACCAAGGACCTAATGCAGAAAGAAACTCTGCCAACACTACCACACATGGAGAAGTAAAAAATGTGGAAAACCATCTTGGCAACTATGTACTCAAAACTCAAGAATCCTGGAATGACAGTTAACATTCTTGAGACAACAGTACCTCTGGTAATCTGAAATGAGCTTTGGGAAGATAACAAAATGTGTCCTAGTCCTCCTTGGTATCTTCTTTTGGGGTCTTTGATTCTCCCTCAATGTGTGTGTGTATGTGTGTATTTTAACTACTCTGACATTGTCTTCCATCTAGTTCATGCTGATACAGGGTGGGCCCCATTCAGGGCTGGACAAGGACCCCCTTGTTTTTCAGGCCTAAGCAATAGACATTTTTTCTTCAAACTACACTCTCTGAATACAAGTAAGACAAGAGAAAACCAGTTTTTCTAGCATTTCATGTAAGTTAGGCCCCTTCTGGAGTGGACCTCCTTCCACTCCCCTCCTCTCCCAGCTAGAAGAGCTGCATTCATTTGTTAATACACTCATTAAGTCACTAATCAACATTGAAGTCTGTCAAGTCCTGGCCAAGTGTAATTCCTAAAATAACATAAAATTCCTAGAGGAAAGACTGGAGGAGGGATTTCCCACTTGGCTCTCATGCCCCTCCCTCTGCCAAAGGCTCTGATGCCTTCCCTTCCTTCTATTCCATGCTATCTAATAAATCCTCTTTTATCACTAATCTCTGTGGTTTGTGGGTTCTTTCTTCAAATTTTCAAGACCAAGAACCTACTGCAGAGGAAATTCTGGCAACAATGCCATGACTCCCAGAGAATCGGCATTTACTGCATGGTTTTATTTCCTCCTCTCTATGTCCCTCCATTTCAACATCTTTGTTTCTGAAGGACCTTTCTGCCTTAAGAAGTTTAGGTTCTTTCTTTCTCTGGAGTTTCTTTCATACGGTTAGAATGAAACTTCTAATACATCTGAATAGGTCTGTGGCAAGGAGAGAAGGTCTCTAAGGGAGAGACAGAATTGCTTCTAGCACTGTAGCACTGGGACAGTGCATTTCAACATTCTTTGGGAACTTTATAAATAAGATGGCAGACTAGAAAGACGGGCATGGGGAATGCAGAAGATATATGGAATTATACTAACAAGTTGAACTTAAATCTGTTTCATGTACTTAAATGTACTTTATAAATATCATTTCTAAAACTACTATATAAGATCCTATATAGAAAAACGTATTGGAGAGTTTTAAGTTTTTACTATTATGCATAGTCTATTAAAAATTTAAGCATATGCAGGGCAGTGCCTGTGTCTCAAAGGAGTAAGGCGCCAGCCCCATCCATATGCCAGAGGTGGAGGGTTCAAACCCAGCCCTGGCCAAAAACCAGAAAAAAAAAAAAATTAAGCATATAACTTTACTGGATTTTTGATTAATACTTCAGGATAGGTTTTTAGAAATGCAATTACTAAAATATGTTGCAAATATTTTAAAAATATCTTAATAGTTTTCAAAGCATTGCTTTCTAGTAAAATAGAACTTTGTATATTTTTATCAGCCATCCAAAATTAGTTTTTGAACTTGTTGTTTACCTATTTTTCCATTCTTTTGGTTGTATTGGAAGCTATCCTATTTATTGTTACAAATCTTCTACATGTGAAGATTATTTGTACATTCATATTGGTGCAATCCCATGTTTTTTCTTTCAATTTTCTGACAGTTTTTCCCATGGAATTTTGCATTGTTATATATCTAGAGATTTTAGTGTTGTCTATGCCACCAGTGCAAGACTGATAATCCCCTGTCCAAATGGATAAGGAGAAAGTTAAAGAGGTATATGTACTTAAAATCTTTTGTTCCAATTTAAACTTTAGTTGAAATATATTAAAATGTTAACTAAAGCTTTTTAATAAAGAAGACTTTCCATCTAAAGAAAAGCAATTGTACCAAGTTATACAATTATTTAACTAACTGGCCTCATGAGTTCAAAGAGTTAAGATTTCATATTTGGACTTCAGTTTTTAGGCTAATGTTTATCAAATTGGGTGAATTGATATATTCTCAGGTGTTCATAATTCTAAAATGGGCTTTTAAATATTAACTCTTAATTTATATAATTATCTAAAAACAAGAAGAGTAATCTGGTTCATTTGATGACGACCAAAAATACTAACATGATTGCTATCAGCCTACCTACTTTTGTCCTACAACTGCTTTCCTATGCTCCCAATCTACTAAAGGAAATTTCCTTCTCCTATCATGGACTAAATCTGCCCTGTGTGCCTGGAATAACAACTCCCTTTTGCTCTTCCAAGATTTCTCTGCTATAAGTAACTTCTTTCTTTCTTTTAACTTATTCTTTTCTTCCTGTATAAAACTCATCCTATTACATTATATCTTACAAAATACCACCCATGGTCGAACATACTTTGCTACATATTCTTCTATCTGTCTATTTTCTCTCAAGACAAAACAGACTATAATCATAATGCCAAGTTTCTGCATTCACTTTATAGCTCTCATTCCATTCTTAATCTACTCCAGTTGGGTTTTCATGATCATAATTTCACTACAACAGCCCTGTGAAAACCAACAATTACCTTTACATTATTAGTTCAGTGATCTGTTCTTTACTTCATATCTTTCAACAGTATACAGTATAGATGAAAAATCACTCTCTATTAAAACACTTTTTTCTCTGTTTCTGTGAGACCACACTCTTCCGACATTTTCTTGTGGCAAGAGCTCCTCTAATCTGCAAGAATTGAAACATTCAAAATAGCCATCCTAAGGAAATTCAATGAATTTCAAGAAAACCACAGAGAAGGAATTCAGAAGCCTACCAGGCAGATTTAATGAGGAGATTGAAATATTTTTCAAAAATCAAGCAGAAATTCTAGAGCTCAAAAATTCAATGGACAAACTAAGCAATGCATCAGAGTCTTTTAACAGCAGAACTGATTAAGCTGAGGATAGAATCAGTGAACCTGGAGATAGGCAATCTGAAAATACAAAGTCAGAAGAGAAGAAAGAAAAATTAATAAAAAAAAAAATCAAGCACATCTATAAGATCCAGAATTAGCCTCAACGGGGCAAATATAAGAGTTACTGGCCTTAAAGATGAGGGAGGGAGAGAGAGAGAGAGAGAGAGAGATATTGGAGTAGAAAGTTTATTCAAAGAAATAATAGCAGAGAACTTTCCAAACCTAGAAAAACGTATTCGGATACAAAAATGTCATAAACACCAAGCAGATTGAATGCAAGCAAGACCACCTCAAGGCATTTAATAATCAAGTTTCCAAAGGTCATGGCTAAAGGAAAGATCATAAGGGAAACAAGAAAAAAGGAAAAAAATGCATATAAAGAATCTCCAATATGTTTGGTAGCAGAATTTTCAGTGGAAGAATTCAACAGTCTTTTTTGAATCACTGAGAGGACAAATAGCCAAAAAAGAAAATTAAAGATATGATTTGAATTACAAAAACAAATTTATTCTGACAGAGATTCACAGTATCCAAAATAGAGTATATACATTTTTTTTTAACCCTTGACATTTGCCAGAACATACATTTTTTAAATGTATACGACATAGTCACAAAATTGATCATTTAGTATGCTATCAAGCAGGAAACAATAATTTCAAAGTGTGAGTATCATTCAGAGCATGTTCTCTGAGAGTGATAAAATCCAGCTAAAATTGCATAAGAACAACAGCTAAAAAAGATAAATATTTTTGTATTTATTTGGAAATTAAGTAAAAATAACCTGATTTAAATAATTTATGGCAAAGTTGACATAATTCAGTGTTGAAAATATATAGAAGTAACTAAAAATGACCATATTGTATTAATACAACAAAACCTATGGGAAAATACAAAAACAATGCTTTGAGAGAAATACATAGCTTTAAATTGTACTAGAAAAATGACTAAAAAAACAACAAACTAAGTTGTAAATAGAACAAAGAATACACCCCAAATTAGAAGGAAGAAGAGGGCAGAGTGGTGAACTAAAAATTCTTGCACACTGAAGGCAAGATTATTCATAATACTGTTAATAATAATAACAAAAAACTGAAAAAATCACAAACAATAGTCAATAAGAAAATATACACATGAATTGTGCTACAATTCGTGTGTATGTTTTTCATTCATTCATTCATTGCAATTGTAATACTCTGTAATACACAATATTACAATTTGTGTCACAAATTAAAATATTAAACAGCAGGAAAAATAAATGAAAGAAAGGTATATGCAGCAGATTGGATAAATCTTGCTATCAAAGCAGCCATATAGAGTAAATTGGGAAGTAGGAGAAAGAAAGAAAAGAAGTTCCCAAAAACATGTCTACTACTGTTATAACAATTAAAAACACTCATCACACTTTTAAATTAAAATTTTTATTTTAAGATAAACGTAAATTCATATACAATTGTACAAATGATTCAAAGAGATCCCATGTGCCTTTAAGGCAAATTCTCCTATTAGTATCACCTTGCTAAACTATATGACAATATTACAACCATGATATTAACACTGATACAAACTATCAGACTTTCCAAGTTAATTTGTACTTTTTTGTCACATGTACCTACTTAGGTGTAATCTTTTCACATGTGTAGATTTGTGTATTCAACACTACAGTGAAGATATATAACACATTCCCTCTCAAGGATCACTTGTGTTGCCCTTTGGAGTCATACCTCCCCAGTCCCATCTCTGAACTCTGGCAACTACTGATCTATTCTATATTTCAATAGTTTGTTATTTCAAGAATCATATATATAAATATAAGTGAAATCCTACAGGATGTAACCTTTTGGGATTGGCTTTTTTCATTCTGTACAACACCCTGTTGATTCATCTATGGTGCTGCATGTACCACAATGCTTCCATTTTTATAGTCTGGTATTATTCCTTGATATAAATGTACCACAGTTTAACCATTTACCCACTGAAGGATATCTGGTCATTTCCAGTTTTTCAGTATTATGAATTAAGCTGCTACATGCAGTAGATTTTTTTCATAGGTCTCAGTTTCTCTGGGAAAAATACTTAAAGTGTGTAATAGCTGGATTATATGGCACTTGCATATTTAGTATTATTAAAAAATGACTATTTTTCAAAGTGGCTGTAGCATTTTACATTCCCACCAGCCACGTATGACCCATCCAGATTCTCCACATCCTCCCTATCATTTGTCATCGTCATTTTTTTTTCATTTTGGATATTCTAATAGATGTATAATATCTTGTTTTCATTTAATTTGCCTTTTCCTAATAGCTAACGAAATTGAAAATCTTTTCATATGACAAATGTTTTTTTTTCCTGGATTTTTTCCCCTAAACTTTTATAATTTTACATATGATCTATTATCTATTTGAGCTCATTTTTGTATAAGCAATGAAGTTCAAGTCAAAAGTTTTTGTTCTGGGCGATTTTTTGCTTATGGATACACAACTATGTCTTTAGCATTTGTTCACCAAAGCACAGGAATAATGTGAAAGATTGGGTGGGTTCCCTGTAAAACAGAATATGTGAAGGACATTTGTGTGTACAAATTGAAAGAAGAGGGAGAGATTAGATTGCAATACGATCTCAAAGAATAAAGAAAGCCTTAGCAGCCCCCACAAATAACTCTGGAATTGGGAGATCTCTGTGGAGTTGTACTGTGCGACATTGGCGCCTTGACCTTCCACCCCCGCCCACCGACTGGAGTCGCACACCTCTGAGAAGGGGAGTCAGGAGACACTAAGGCACTTCCAAAAGGGAAAGGCAGGAAAAACCGTCAATCACCAACACTGCCAGCACGTACCTGTGTGAGTTCTTCTGTCTTGAATGGATGATTCAGGCAGTTCAGTAATAAAGTGAAAAATGCAGAACAGGTTTATATCTGTGAGAGGAGAAGATAGAGAAATGGTTTGGCCAAAGTCCCCTTAGAAGTCAGTTGTTTATAAGGCTCTAGTGTTTGGTTCAGTCATTAGATTTAATAATAATTATATTATTAAGTGAGTAACTAAAAATGGGAATAAACAAAATAATCAAAAGCCTTACATCGGCCAGTGATGATAGTTTGCCATGTACCAAAAATCAACATGTGCAATGAAATATAATTTAGGGAAGGAACCCCTTTTGTGATTCTTCCTTACAGACAAGCGTTAACAGAAGCTGACCTGCTGCTCCAACACAGCTGGTGCAGGAGTGGGTTTCCTATTCCTCATGTTTGCTCTCACTTTAATAACAGATGAAAGGGATTAACCCAATCCAGACATTTATGCACGATTTTTGCTGTTGGCTAATATCTTGATCTAGCCTTTGAGAGAAAAAGAAGAAATTTAGATGTAATCAGATGTGTAGATCTTGAAAATTAACAAAGTAATGTATGATTTCAAAGCCTTAAATTTTAATACTTTCTTGCCGTTTAAAAGAGGAATCCTCATTTGACTTTCCTGTTTCTTAAACATGAATTCGGCAAAAATGCACATGGAACAATGATCGAAACTTGGAATAACTAAGACTCCTGCAGGAAATGTTCCTTCTGACCGAGCGAGCTGCATTCTGGAAGCTTCAGTCTGATGTTTCACTTCTAATTCACTAGACCCAAAGTCTGTGACCTGTCATATATTGGCTAACAGCAGTTCTCTCAGGAAAAAAGCCATTTGTTCTCTCTGAAGTGTGACTACTCAGAGGATGCTGTATTTACTCTGTGGTGGTAGCGTTTTCCTGGTACCTTGAATTTTCTTTTACTTAAACCCAAGTGTTTGATTGGGGAAATAAAGAGGAGACAAAGGTCAGATTCCTGTGCAGGCACGATTTTGACACGGAAATCAAATTCAGTCATTTCCAATTCCACATCTAGACTTGTCTAGAAACCCATGTGCGTTGAGCTCCAATTTCCGACTTCTCATTCTTTGAAGCCCATTTATGATTTGCAGACGTGCTGAGAGTGATGTGAATGTCAAAGAGCTGAGGGACTTATTGTTTCCACAGTTTCTTTGTTCCTCTGTGAAGTGCATCTCCCTGAACTTCCACTGTAGTGCCAATCAGGTGTGACCCAAGCAGAGCGCACATGGGGTACTATTTGCCATTCACCTGTATGATGTTTAACAGCAACAGCCAGAATTTGTACAAAACCTCCACCTTTGACATTATCTCAGTGCAAGAAAATTTCAGGCTGATGATTTGCACAAATGATACAATTGCAATAGTACAAATTAGTAATATTTCCCCCTTTGCAGAAGTATGCATTATTAAATCTGCTTTTTTCATATTAAATGATCGGTTGGAGTTTTGCTTTCATAATTTGGAGCTTAGAAAAGGAAATTAAGATTTTGATTAGGGAATCTGCAATGTATCTCCCATGTAATTCTCACTATGCTGCTCAGCAACAGGTGAGAATATTGTCATTTTACAAATGATGACTATCGCTAAAAGATAGCAAATTTTCTAAGGCATTGATGGAGCTTATTTTCTTTTTCATTACACTAGAATCTTGTCAGTTTTTTCCCGAGTAACATAGATTTTTACAGACATTCAAGAAAAAAAAATAAGATTTGGTTAAGTGATAAAAATGTTTGGGAGTCTATGTTAATCCACGTGACTCAAATTCTGCCACAATACTTCTCAAAACCTTCAACAGTAGGATACAGTGTAACGTAACCCCCCAACGATGTAGAGTGTCCCTTTTTTTAACTTCTAAACATCTCAAAAGCAATGCTGTTCCAAAGTAGGGTGGCACCTGGGGCTCAGTGGGTAAGGCACTGACCCCATATACCAGGGGTGGTGGGTTCGAACTCGGCGCCAGCCAAACTGCAACAACGACGACAAAAATACTGTTCCAAGGTGTGTAATTTGATAAAGGTGATCCTTCTAAAGTATACACAATTCTCAACGGGGTTGTCTTTGAAAAAAATCTAGCTCATTTTTTAAAATGAGTAAAAAAAAATTACGGTTTTCCTAAGGTATAGAGAAAACATTCTCTTTGGAGCAACAGCAAATACGTGCTGAGACTGGCACATAGTTTGTTCGTGATATTTTCATAAACCCACAGGAAGGGATTAGGTTTCATATATTCCCTCAGATCTTCACATCTTTAAGAAAAAAGGAAGACAAAGATATCAGGGTATGCTATGCTTTATTCTCAAGAGAACTTCTGTTTGAACTTTATAACCATCTTTGTTCTGGTATATAGGATTATGTCTACTATACCAAGAGGCCAGAAAAAAACTTCAGAATGGGGCAGGGCCTTTCATATTAAGCAATCTGATAAAAGGAAGCCAGAGCAGCTTCCACAGTGCGTTCCATACTAGTGACCAAAATATGTAGTTTTTTGTCCTTTGTCACTCATGCCC
Source organism: Galagoides demidoff (assembly GCA_963574575.1). NCBI lineage: Eukaryota > Metazoa > Chordata > Mammalia > Primates > Galagidae > Galagoides > Galagoides demidoff. The sequence continues at coordinate 14,823 of CAUYQV010148094.1, read as the reverse complement.
TCTTCCTTTCCCCCTCCCTCCTCTCTTATACAGTACACACAGACACAAGTGTGTACCCATGAACAATTCTAACATACAAACCAGAGAAACAACATACGGCTTATAACAATGTCGGTACAATGTTTTGAAATCTCTAGTCTTGAACAGTTTGAGAGGCAGCTGCTACATATTTTTATCAGTCCGTGTATTTTATTCATTTTGATTCAGTCAATTTTAATCAAGCTTCTTCTGTCCTATTCCAGGATTTGTAATAGAAATGAGGAGGCCAAATACCAGCAAGACAGATAAGGTCCTGATGAAATGAGGCTTAGGGTCAACTGAATGTTGAACTTTCAGATAACTTATAAAAGAGGTAGAGAGGCATAAAAGATGGGGACTTAAACTTGCCTAAGCATGACGAAGGCTGCTTTAAAGAATTAACTGTTAAAGTGACACAAGGGAGAGAGGAATAGGAAGAGGGAAGGTAATAGCATCCCTTTCAAACATACCTACACAAAAAAGTCCCAGAAACAATTGACTCCACCTATATTGCTTGAAATCTGAAAGTTCAGAAGATTTGTAGCAGAGAGGACAGGAGTAAGATGACATGAGAAATAGAGATATAGAAACCAGACTATAAGAGATTCTTTTAAGGGTTTTGAATATATTTTAAGACAAAAATGTAGCTACTGTATAGTTTTAAGAAGACAAAATGGCAATGACAAGATCAGATTCTATTTCCAGAAAGATCCCTCTGGTTTCTGGGCCAGGAATAAATTAGACTGGGCAAGCCCAGGCATGGGCAGAGTGATTACAAACCCTCCACGGGGTTTACTTTAGTGACAACGATGACATAGAAGGAATGTTAATATGCCAGACATAATTCTCCTAGAGCAGGAAAAACAGTTTGACCAATGGTTAGACAGGGAATATGAGGGAGGATGCAAATCAAGGATCACGTCCAGCTTTGGTTAGATGGAGAATGGCGGTCCTTTGTGAAGTGACAAGGAACACTGAGTAAGAAGTATGCTCTGTAAGACAAGCTCGCTGAATTTTAAGCCAGTGATCTATGTCCAATTTAACTAGTGCTTATCAGCCAACGAGGCCATGTCGGAGTAACCAAGGCCCCTCATTCCTCCTTGGCCCTGGCTCTGGCTCTGTGCTCCAGCCCCCCGTTTCCTCCAGGGACTGTTAGATTCCAGGAACTGCAATACTTTATTTGTCTCGGAGGCAGTGCTGGTTCAGAATTGGATTCCAGTGCACACAAGCACATAACTGCTTGTCATTGTGGGTATGAGTGCCAACATTCCCCAGAAACATGTCGTCCGAAGTCTGCAGTGACTAAGCAAACCTCTAAGAGGATGCATCACCCCTTTCCTCTCCAGTCCATGTTACTGATAAGTATAACAGCCCAAGTCTACCGCAATCAAGCTGAGAATCTTCCTTTTCCCTAAGTGGGAGAAATATGTAGATATTCTTTGGCATTTTAGTTTTATTTTTCATCTTTTTCAAATGGTTTACATTTTGTTTAATGTGTTTTTTTTTTTTTTTCTGAAAATACCAGATAACTTAACAGGCTTAGGTACAGGTTTAAATTAATTTAATGCTCAAAGATAATCACTACAGTGATAAATGTCTTCATATCACTTTGAGTACCTTTGGGTCCCCTGTTATCATTTACAAATTCAAACTAATGTCTAGTGAGTATAATAAGATATGATAAGTTTATCCAGTTGTATTCTAATGTTAGAACGGGCCTTAAAAATCGTATTTTGATTCTAACAGGTTAGCCTCAACTTTTCCTATTAAAGGGTGACAAGCAGTTCCCTCCAAGCAGGACTAGAGAAGTATGGAATTGGTAAGCTAGACCATGGCAGGTCCATCTTTAGGAGCTTTAGTTCTAATATCAACTTCAGAACTTTACATTTAGGATGTCTATGTAAGGAAACAATATTCTCTATATAGGGTCGGTAGACCTCTGACTTTACAGTTGCAGTCTCCTGGTGAGAAATGTAAAAAGAGAGTAAGCAAGATTAATGGAAAGAATTACTGCCTTTCGACCAGGGATGCCATCTTCCAATAATTCACCAAAATGACAGATACAAAGGGAAAGAGGAGAGGCACCTGATACATGTTCTCTAGGCCTTTTAGAAAACATGGAGTTGTTCCTTTGGCCACATATATGCAAATCCGCAAGAAAGGTGAGATTGTCGACATCAAGGGAATGGGTACTGTTCAGAAAGGCATGCCACACAAATGTTACCACAGCAAAACTGGAAAAGTCTACAGTGTTACCCAGCATGCTGTTGGCATTGTTGTAAACAAACAAGTTAAGGGCAAGATTCTTGCCAAGAGGCTTAATGTTTGTATTGAGCACATTAAGCACTCTAAGAGCCAAGATAGCTTCCTGAAACACGTGAAGGAAAATGATCAGAAAAAGAAGGAAGCCAAAGAGAAAGGTACCTGGGTTCAACTGAAGCGCCAGCCTGCTCCACTCAGAGAAACCCAGTTTGTGAGAACCAACGGAAAAGAGCCTGAGCTCCTGGAACCCACTCCCCATAAATTCATGGCATAAAGCATAGCACCCAGAAAAACCAAGGGAACCAATGAAACTATAATATTAGGTGCTAAAACCTATTTATTCCCCATGAATTCATGGCATAATAGGCATACAGCATAGCACACAGGATAACCAAGAGACCCCATGTAACAGTAATATAAGGTGCTGGAACCTATTCCCCATGAATTCATGACATAATAGTCATGCAACACTTTGTCACATTCAATGGCAAGGTGCCCCTGTGCTGCTGGAATCTTTTCCCTATGAATTTATGGCATAATAGGTATTAAAAATAAAAAGCTAATACTGTAAAAAAAATTACTAGAGATTAATTAGTTCTTATCTTTTATATTTTTCTTCCAGAGTTCAAGATATCTTTGCTGTCTTTATTAAGAGATACCCATGGGGGGAAAAATAAGGAAAATGTAAAGTTAGAGAAAATACTTTGAGATACAAGAAAGAAAAAAGACTTCTTAATAAATCCTACAGTTTTATTACCACTACTGTGTTTCGTTCCATAAAATGTGCGTCATGTCCGAAAAAATGGTGTCAAACATTGGCGCATTTAGAACACAGTATAGACTCAGCTTCACTTTGTCCTGGGACAGACTGAGTTCGTGTGAAGCTAAATTTGAGATCCAAGTGCAACTGGAAAATTGGAACTTGGGTCTCATAGCAAAAGCATGCTACGAAGTTAGTTTAATTGCCTGCTGTAGTTGCTGTTTCTGTAACCTTGACGACAAACCATGAACAACAGTAAATGTAACCATTTAGGACCTTTAACCCATCAAGTTACCAAGATGGTATGGAAAGGTGGTACTTTGATAAAGGAGACCATGGTGGAAGAATGTCAGAAAATCAACACTATTTTACAGCATAAAAATAAGGTTAAAAACTTGAAAATCTGTAATTGGAACACATTTTTTATTTCAGTTAATTTTTTAAAAATATCAAAAATAGATGCACAAATTGGCTTTTCTCATGTACTAAGAAATACTGAAGAGTGTGGTCACTAAACCTATGTTTTCATCCTTCAGACATCTCCAGAGGAAATAATTTTAAGTGTTTGTGGAAATTACTTTCATGCTTCTAAATCACATGTTAGCATTGCTGTTTAGCATTTCTCTGTTGGCCTGTTTTGCTAGATGAAAGTATAGCTCTCTCCTCAATCTGCTTCTTTCCATCCTCCCAATATAATTACATAAATATTGATTTATTGAACTAAACTGTGTCTATGTTATTGTCACTATATGTTACTGTTGACTACAGGCCAGGTCTTATGATCATATTTTCTTTAATCGTATAAACTTCTGTTCTCCATAAATTAACAATTCACCTTTTCATTTATTTAACTTTCCCTCCCTCTCTCTTTTCTCTCCTTCTCCCACCTCCCTTGAAGAAGTCACGTCCATAACACAAGGTGTTAATGTAGAAGCTGAAGCAAGGTCTTTAGAAAACCTAGTTAGATAATTGATGCAGATGACTCCATTTAGCAACAGATTTTAGACTTGTTGAGTCTTACTACTCAGAGAAAGAGATTGCTTTCAAAATATTACTGTTCATCGGCAATGCACCTGGTCACCCAACAGCTCTGATGGAAATGTAGGAGATTAATGTTCTTTTTATGCCTGATAATACAATATCCATTCTGTAGCCCACAAATCGGGTAATTCAGACTTTCAAGTTGTATTATTTAATAAATTTTATTTTTTAAGGCTATGGCTGCCAGATATAGTGATTCCTATAATGACTGTGGGTAAAGTAAATTTGAAAAACTTCTGAGAAAGATTTACCCTTCCAGATGCCACTAAGAATATTTGTGATTCAGGGGAAGAGTTCAAAATATTGTTACCAGGAGTTTGGAAAAAGATTCCAACCCTCATTTATGACTTTGAGGGGTTCAAAACTTCCATGAAAGATATCACTGAAGATGTGATGAAAATAGAAAGATAACTAGAATTAAAAGCAGGGCCTGAGGATGTAACTGACCTGCTACAATCTCATGATAAGTCTTGAATAGATAAGGAGTCATTTCTTATGAATGAACAAAGAAAGTGTTTCTTGAGATGGGAACTCTCCCTGGTTAAGATGCTGTGAACATTGTCGGAAAAAACAATGCAGGATTTAGACTATGAACATTTTTTTCAAGTTTGTCCTTATGTAGATACTCTTATGAATTGGTTTTGTTTTTCAATCGTGGGTCCATTTATTCTATTTGGTAGTCTTTCTCTCATTTATTTATTATTTGGTACTCTGGAGTCCAGTTCTTTGTTAGATATATGTACAGTGTGCATGTTCTCCATGCTGTCAGCTGCTTCTTCATTTTCTTAATGACCTCTTTTAATTAACAGAAGTTCTTGAATTAATAAAATACAAGCTATAATTGTTTTTTGTTAAGTACTTTCTGTGTTCTTTTAAAGAAATATTTATTCATTCCCATATCATAAAATTATTCTCTTATGCTTTCCTTTAAAAATTATTTAGCCTTTTTGTTTTTTTTTTTAGTCTGGGTCAGGGTTTGAGCCCACCACCTCTGGTATACTAGTATATGGGGCCGATGCCCTACTCCTTTGAGCCACAAGTGCCACCCAATGTAGCATGTATTTTTAAGCCTTCAAATCAACTACAGTTAACTTTTTTGTGAATGACATTAAGTAGGGATGGAAATCCCTTCTTTTATGGAGTTGTGTTTGAGCAACACAATAAAAAGATCAAACTATTATTTTTCTCCTGGTACTACAATGTTGGTCTTACACACTTTTGTTTGGTAATTATTCTGTTCAATTGCTAAGCTTTTCTATCCTTTTCTATCCCAACAACGCTGCTGTCCCATCTGGCATTGTTAAGTCTTCCCTATGTGTTTTTCTCCAATAGTGCCTTTGTTGTTCTTGGCCTTTTGTATTCCATATACATTTAAGAGCAGCTTTGTCAATTTCTGGCACAGGAGAAGCTGAGAATTTCATTGTAATTGCACTCAAAATACAGATTAATTTGGGGGAGAGCTGTCATTATTAAAATATTGTTTTCCAACCCATGTGTATGGTCAATCTCTCCATGTACACTTTGTATACTTTAGGAAATTCTTCCTATTAATGGTTAATAGATTGAAGTATAGAATGCATCTTATGATACATTTATCCTAGGTATTTGATATTTTATGTTATGTAAATGGCATTTTTATTTTAGTTTTTATTTGATAAGTAATAATAAAATTAGTTATTGTATTTTGTCAAATGCTAAATTTGCTCATTGACTTTAATTTTTAATTCTAGTAAGTACTTTTAGATTTTCTAGGTTCACAATAGTATCTTCAAATCATGTCAATTTGACATTTTTCATCCCAACCTTTATGGTTTATTTTTTTTATGTTGTCTTACAATATCAGCTAGAATTTCTAAAATAATAATAATCAGAATTATGAGAGTAGATATACTTGTATTTTTCAGTTTTTTCAAACTCGAGGAAATGTTTTCAATTTGGGGTTGAATGATTGCTACAGGTTTGGGGTATATAATTTTATTACAGCAAGGCATTATTTTCCAAGTTTGTTCAAACTTTTTGTTTTTTATTTATTTACTTATTTGTTTATTCGTCTATTTATTTTATTGAGACAGAGTTTTACTTTGTCACCCTCAGTAGAGTGCTGAGGCATCAAACTCACAGGAACCTCAAACTTTGGGCTTAGACGATTCTCTTGCCTCAGCCTCCCTAGTAGCTGCAACTACAGGTGCCTGCCACAATGCCCAGATATTTTTCTGTTTGTTTCTTTGGTTAACAGGCCCAGGCTGGGTTCAAACCCACTGGCCCCAGAGCATGTTGGCCAGAACCCTAGCCCCTGAGCTACAGGTACCCAGCCAAATTTTTTGATTTGTTTATAGTTTTTTATTATAATCAATGTTTGAATTTGGTTGAATTCTTTATCTGGTTCAATTTCAAATTTGTTGATTATGTTTAGTGGTGGTTTACATTGACTGATTTTCAAAATACTGGAAAAACCTTACACATCTTACATATTGTACTTATTCCATAGAAGTATGATGGGCTTATTGCTTGTATAATGAAACTCTGGGGAAAGTAGAGTGGCTCCCAACCAGCTCTGAAAATGGCTTGAGAAATCCAGGTAAAGAGATTGGCTTGAAATCATTATGGTAGTTAGGGAAGGAATCTGGGATGAGGATTCCCACTGAAAGTTTGAACTTCACACCATCATTAAGGAAGGGAATATCCTTTCTTATTAGCTTGTCCTTATGTGGGGAAAAGGGAATTAATAAGAACTAAAGCTTAAAATCTGTCAACAGTTAAAAATGGAACCAGATTCTTCCATACCTGGAATATATCTCACTGGGTCACAGTATATGCTTCTTTTTCTAAACCAATGAATTCAATATGCTAAGATTTTGCTTTCATTTTTAGCATCAGTGTTGATAACACTTATCCGCAGTATTCTTGTAAGATTTTTCTCAACTTTCGGAATTAAGGTAAACTAGCATCTTCAAAAGAGTTAAGGATGGTACTCTTTTGTTTCTTCTTCTATGCATATAACAGAGCTTAAGATATGTCTATTTTTGTCTTTAAAATTGTGCAAAATTTTATAGCAAAACAATAGAAGCCTGAGGCTTTCACTGTGAAAAAGCATGATAATGGTTTGAATTATTTTATTAGAAAACTTATGTTTACATTTTTAATTTCTTTCAACCAATGTTGCTAAATTGTATTTTTGTGCCAATTTGATTCAAATTAAATTTATTCACACAAAATAGGTCATAATATTCTGTTATATTTTAGCTATTGTAGAATTTGCATTCTTGATTTTGGTAATGTTTTGATCTCTACTAATATCTTAGATAGTATTGCTTAGATAGAACTCTATCAATGTTATTAATCTTTCCAGGATTAGTTTTTGGTTCTGTTCATTTTATCTTTTAAATTAAGTGGTATGTATTTTAATTTGTATTGATTCTGTTTGAATTCTTTATAGTACCTTTTCTTTTCCAAGTTTCCAAGCTTTTCTTTACTAGCTTCTTGAGGTATATACTTTTGAAACACTGATGTCTTAGGCCTTTTAACAATTTATTTATTTATTTTAAAATAAAGGGTACAAATGTTTTCATCACATGGATACCTTGTTGTAATTCTTAAGTGGGTCATCTGTGTACCAATCACTAGAATTCTTTTCGTTGTACCCAATAGGTAAGTATTTACTCCTCCTCTCCTCCCAATCTTCCCCTTCCCTTTTTTATTCCCAATGCCTTTTACATCTCTTTGCGCCTATTGTTTAGTTCTCAGTTATGAGAGAGTACATGTGGTGTTTCTTTTTCCACTCCTGAGATACTTCACTTAGAATAAGGGTCTGCATTTCCATCCAAGTGCTGCAAAGTATATTTTTTCACTCCTTTTCATGGCTTGGAATAGTACTCCATGCTACATATATACTGTGTTTTCTTTGTCCAACTCATGAATTGAAGGGCACTAGGATGGATTCCACAACTTTGCAATTGTGAATTGTGCTGTAATACACATTTGAGTACAATGTTGTTTTGATAAGATGACTTCTTTCCTTTGGGTTGATACCCAGTAGTGGGATTGCTGGATTAAATGTTAGGTCTGCTATTCTTTCTCTGAGGACTCTCCATACTGTTTTCCATAGAGGTTGTACTAATTTTCAATCCCACCAACAATGTGCATGTCCATTCTTATCCTGAACATTTGTGGTATATATTGCTGTAGCATTTAGAGGTTCTAAGCTTCTATTTTTAAATGAGAATGCAAATAAAAAATAATTCCAAATAAACTTGTTTTTTTTTCCTTGTAAAGGAATATTTTCCGAACATTTGGATTTATTAAATGATAATTTGGTAGCTAATTTTTTTAGTTAACCATTTAGTTAAATCCAAATATCACATTTATAATTTTCACACAAACTATTATTCATAATCATAGAGTCCATTACTAAAACAATGGAAACACTTCTGTTTTGCAATTGTGGTTTCTTTGCAGAATTTGTATTATGTCCCATAGAATTGCAATTGTAAAAATTTCTATTCATGTAAGAAAATAAACATACTTTACTCCTGATTAGAAATAGTGGGATAAAATGGTGAATCAGCATCCAAGAGTCATATTAATTTAAACAGAAATAAGTATTTCTTGATTGTCTTTATTTACCTAAATTTACACAATTTCCAAAAGAATCAGTATTTCCCACCATATAGTGATTCTAATAATGTAGCATGTTACAAACCCTTAGGAAAATACTTTAACTCTTCAGCAAAAGTAAAAAGCCATTATAACATAGAAATAAATTCTTTCTTTAACTTATCTACCATAATAAAACTGAAAAGCCTTGTTAGTCTTAATCAGAATGTTCTTTGCATGCCTTAAAATATGACAATGAAGATGCTTAAGATAAAAACAGACGTATATTTCATTTTTGTTTTAATTAATTAGCATCCCATAGATACATGTTTTTGAAAGATAATGTGACTAAATCAAGATTAGGCATATCACCAGCTTATATAAATGGAAAAATGTGAAAGTGGTTCCTTATCATTTCCAACTTTAAGAAAAATGGTCATGACCTCTTCAACCCACATATTTTGCCTGAAAATTGAGGGCATTATGTTATTCTTTGTTTCTTGATTCTTTATAGGGAAAATATATCTAAATGCAGATATAATATGAACCTTTGGTATTTGGCAGCTTCTCTCAAGGCTACAGGTGGATATAAGTGTGATATTACAATTGATACGACTTCAACTAAGAAACTGTATCTCCAACTTGCACAGTGGAAAAAATAAATTCTGTTATCTGTATTATTTATTTTTCTTATTACTGCTCTCTGCCCCCTAAAATAACACAGCAAATGGGAAAAAAAAAAAAAAAAACTCCCTTAGGTAGAACTGTTAGGATATTTGGACATTTCTCCATTTCTTCCATGAATACTCTTTGCATGCCATTTTGAAATACATGAAAGCATAAAGTTTTTAATGAAGTCTGACCTCAAGAGAAACTATTTTACTGCAGCCTAACTTACTGGGGTTTTATGAAAGCCTAACTGACCTGAGCAAAGGAAAATATTCAGTTTCATCCTTTTCTTTTCCACTTGGGACAGGGAAAAACTAGCCTTCCAAGTGGGTGATGGGAAATACCCAAATATAGCTCATCTTGTCCTATCTAAGTGTATATGAGGGAAGGTGAGGGCCACTTGTGATGTTCACAGACCAGAGGCACAGCCTTACTAAAAAACCTAATCATTGGGCGGTGCCTGTGGCTGAAAGGAGTGGGCCCTTACCCCATATGCCAGAGGTTGTGGGTTCAAACCAAGCCCTGGCCAAAAACTGCAAAAAAAAAATTGACCTAATCATATAACTATAAAAAAAACTTTATTACAGAGGTTGAGAAGTACCAGTATTGAACACGTTGCATTAAAAATTAAAATTAGGTTCTGCAGCTTGCAGGAATTGTGGGGAGATGGCTGACTGGTAGCAACCCTTGGCAGAGGCTCCTGAGCACAGGAAGAAAAACTGGACAGACTCGGACTCTATGAAGCCGAAGACAGGGAGCTGAGCCAAGAAAGAAGTTCAGCAAGCTGTAACTCCAAGGAAGAGCATTTAAGAAAACAAATTACAGGTACAAAGCCTATTGAGTAGAGGATGGGAGACCCCTCCGCCAAGCGGGAGGCCTGCTGCAGTCTATCTGTGAATGAGCAGAGAACAAAATATCTCTCATTTTACCTGGCTGGAAAGAGCTGCTAAACTCCAGATCTCTTTGTCCAAGGAGGTCCCACTTATGAACCTAGACACTACCCCACCAGGCATAAAATTGAACAGATATTTTCCCCCACAAGTCCAAACTCTCAGTCCACACTTTCCCCCTTGCATGGTAGTCTGAAGTTCTGCCACCTGTAAAGCATAGAGTGTTTGGTCTTGTCCTGAGAAATCTGGGCATAATGGAGACCGCCAACCATCAGGATGGAATCTGTGACTAACAGGGAAGAAAGAGGGTATAGGAAGAAAAGGACACTCGGTGGGAGGAGAAGTCCCCTGGTTATGACTATGCCTGGCCAGTGGTAGTGTTGACTCTCGGTTTGGGCTGTGTCTGGTGGGATAGGGTGCAGAACCCACGGCTCTGACTGCACCCACAGCAGGAGAGTGGTTGCCCTGTGTGGACTGAGTTCAGCAGACAGGGCTGGTTTCCAGCCCCTGCTGGGCCTGCAAACAGAGGCTTGATAGGTGTGGAATGCAACCTGAGGGCAAGAGCATGGTCCCCTGATTCTAACAGATCCCCCAGTTAGCTTACTGGGTGTGAACCAAGACCTGAGAGCTAGGGCATGGTCCACTGCCTCCAGCGGGGTTGGTTAGCAGAGGCTTGCCAGGTGAGTACTGAGACCTACAGGCAGAGTGTGGTGCCCTAACTCTAACAGAGCCTGTGAACAGAGGCTTGCCAGATGGTAGACTGAGACTGGCAGGCAGGGGCGTGGTCCCCTGACTCCAACTGGTCTGGCAAACAGAGGCTAGCTGTGTGTGTACTGAGACAGGAGGGCAGCCCAGTGTCCTGACTCCAATTGAGCCTGTGAACAGAGGTTTGCCAGGCAGTGTACTGAGACTGGCAGGCAGGGGTGTGGTCCCCTGACTCCAACTGATCTGGCAAGCAGAGGCTAGCTATCTGTAGACTGAGACCAGTGGGCTGGGGCATTGCCCCTGGCCCCAGCTGAGCCTATGAGCAGAGAAGCATATAATAGTGTGGAGTGAGTCTGGCAGGTGGGAGTGTGGATCCCTAAATCTCTCTCTGTTGGGCAGGATTTGCACTGCCTGAGACAATTTGGTTTGAACCCATGTCTGAGGCTATCCACTCAGGGACATTTTGAGGTTGACCTTCGAAGTTCTGTAGCAGAAAGGAACTGAAGGGTGGGGGCTGGGTGCCACAGCTGTTTGTGTCTCTTCGTAGTCTGGATTTAAATCTAATACTGTGGTTTCTTAGGATAAGGTAGAAGTTGGCTAATGTCAGAACAGAGCTAGCTTGTGCTATCTCACCAAGTAGGTCCTCAGAGCCTCTGGCCAAAACTCTAAAAGGGGCCTTTGTGAGGTTGTAGGAGATAAGCCACAATTACAAAGCCCAGAGCTTTGGTAAGGGGCTATCTCTACTACCTAGGAACCCCAATTCAATCTCACCCTACCAGTGCTAATAACTAAATAGTGGAAAATAAACATGGTGTGGACCCAACAGAAGAACTCTGGCAACATGAATAACCAGAGTAGATCAATCCCCTCTAAGAAATGACAAAGGAGATAGATACAGCTGAAGATGTATCTTATGCATAGACAAATGGCAGTAATGTCAGAAATTGAATTCAGAATATGGATTGCAAATAAAATAAATAGAATGGAAGAAAAGATGGAAATTGAATTTCAAACAATAGTTCTAAAGTTGTCTGAAGAAATTAATGAATTTAAAGCCCAACTCACCAAAAATATGGACATGAGAAAAGGAAACCAAAAAGTTGGTTGAGGAGCTCCAAAATACAGTAGAATCCCTCAGTAATATGGTTGACCAGGCAGAAAAAGAATCTCTGAAACTGAAGACAAAGATTTTGAACCTTCCCAAACACTCAAAGAGGCAGACAAATGGAGAGCAAAAATTGATCATTCCCTGAGAGAGTTGTGGGATCACTCCAAAAGATCAAACATTCATTTTATAGGAATTCCTGAAGGAGAAGAGGATGATCTTAAAGGTACAGATGCTTCTACCCCAAGAGATTTTGGAAGGGAATTTCTCAAGCATTGCAAGAGATACAGAACTTCAGAAGCAGACATAGAAGACAGTTTCAGAACCCCAGCAAGACTCAATCCAAACAAAGCATCACCTAGACACATTGTGATTAACTTTGCCAGAGTTAAGATGAAGAAGAAAATTCTGCAAGCAGCCAGACATAAGAAAACCATCACCTACAAAGGTAGAAATATCAGAATAACTGCAGATCTCTCAGCAGAAACATTTCATGCCAGAAGAAGATGGTCATCGACCTTCAGTCTCCTAAAACAAAACAACTTCCAGCCCAGGATCCTCTATCCAGCTAAACTGAGTTTCATTTGCAATGGAGAAATCAAATATTTTAATGACCTAGACATGTTGAAGAAATTTGCTAGAACTAAACCAGCTCTCCAGGATATTCTCAGACCCATCATCCACAACAAGCAGCACAATGCTCTACCTCCAAAGTAAACTTACTCAGAAATTTTAGAACAAAACCCAACTTCCACAGTGGTGTAAGGATTAAAAATGTCCACTGGACATATAAAAATCATGACACCCAACCAAAACACAACCAGGTTTATCATTTCTCTCAATTAATGTGAATGGTTTAAATTGTCCTTTAAAGAGGCACAGGCTAGCTGACCGGATACATAAATTCAGACCAGATATCTGCTATATACAAGAATTTCACCTTACCTTAAAGGATGAAAATAGACTCAGGGTGAAGGGATGGACTTGTATAATACAGGCAAATGGAAACCAGAAAAAAGCAGGGGTTGCAATTTTAGTAGAAGATACAATTGCCTTTAAACCGAGAAAGATAAGGAAGGTCACTACATAGTCATTAAGGGAAATACCCAACATGAAGAGATTTCGATAATTAATATTTATGCACCCTACCAGAATGCTCCTCAATTCACAAAGCAGACTCTAATGGGTATGAACAACTTGATATCTTCCTGCACTATAATAGTTGGAGATTTTTAACACCCCTTTGATAGTTGAGAATAGATCCTCCAAGAATAAACTAAAGAAAGAAATATTAGACTTAAACCTGACCTAGAACAAATGGACTTTACAGACCTCTACAGAACATTTTACCCTAACAAAACTAAATATACATTCTTCTCATCAGTCCACGGGTCATCCTTCAAAATAGATCATATCCTAGGACACAAGTCTAACCTCAGCAAATTTAAAAGTATAGAAATTATTCCTTGTATCTTCTTGGAACACCAGAATAAAAGCTGAACTTAACAGCAACGGGAATGTCCATATTCAAACAAAGTCATGGAAGCTAAATAATCTTAGGCTGAATGATAGCTGGGTCAAAGATGAGACTAAGAGGGAAATCACCAAATTTTTGGAACAAAATGATAATGAAGACACAAATTATCAAAACCTGTGGGATACTGCAAAGGCAATCCTTAGAGAGAAATTTATAGCATTGGAAGCCTTCATCAAGAAAGCAGAAAGAGAGGAAGCCAACAACTTAAAGGATCATCTCAAGCAACTGGAAAAGGAAGAGCATTCCAACCCCAAACCCAACAGAAGAAAATAAATAACCAAAATTGGAGCAGAATTAAATTAAATTGAAAACAAAAGAATCATTCATAAGATCAACAAAACAAAAAGTTGGTTTTTTGAAAAGATTAACAAAATTGATAAACCTTTGGCCAACCTAACCAGAAATAGAAAAGTAAAATCTCTAATATCATCTATCAGAAATGATAAAGGAGAAATAACAACAGACACTTCAGAAATTCAAAGCATCCTCAATGATTACTACAAAAACCTATATTCCCAGAAATATAAAAATCTGAAGGAAACAGACCAATTCCTGGAAGCACATCACCTTCCTAGACTCAAACAGAAAGAATTAGAAATCTTGAATAGAGCTATATCAACCACTGAAATAGCATCAATATGAAATCTCCCTAAAAAGAAAAGTCCAGGACCAAATGGTTTCACGTCTGAATTCTATCAAACCTTTCAAGAGGAACAAGTACCTACCTATATTATACAACCTTTTCCAAAGCATAGAAAAAGAAGGAATACGTCCCAATACATTATATGAAGCAAATATCATCCTGATACCCAAACCAGGAAAGGATCCAACAAAGAAAGAAAATTATATACCAATATCACTAATGAATATTGATGCAAAAATATTCAATAAAATCTTAGCAAACAGAATTCAACAACACATCAAAAAATTATACACCATGATCAAGTTGGTTTTATTCCAGGGTTACAGGGTTGGTTCAATATATGTAAATCTATAAATATAATACATCACATCAATAAAATAAAAAACAAAGACCATATGATTCTCTCAATTAATGCAGAAAAAGCCTTTGATAATATCCAGCATCCATTCATGATCAGAATTCTTTTTTTTTTTTTTTTTTTTTTTGAGACAGAGTCTCAAGCTATCCCCCTGGGTAGAGTGCCATGGCATCACAGCTCATAGCAACCTCCAACTCCTGGGCTCAAGCGAGTCTCCTGCCTCCGCCTCCCAAGTAGCTGGG
>CAUYQV010148091.1:0-15874 GCA_963574575.1 Galagoides demidoff | reverse complement strand
TCCCAGCTACTTGGGAGGCGGAGGCAGGAGACTTGCTTGAGCCCAGGAGTTGGAGGTTGCTATGAGCTGTGATGCCATGGCACTCTACCCAGGGGGACAGCTTGAGGCTCCGTCTCAAAAAAAAAAAAAAAAAAAAAAACTGGAACATGGAAATAGAATAATTTTTTTTTAGACACTTAACAAAACAACATAATTTTGTGCTTTAGTTTTCTTGAGTCAACATTTTGCTGGTTTATTGAGACAGAGTCTATGTCGCCCTCGGTAGAGTGCTGTGACATCACAGCTCACAGCAAACCTCAAACCCTTGGGCTTAAGCAGTTCTCTTGCCTCAGCCTCCCAAGTAGCTGGGACTACAGGCTCCCGCTACAAAGCCCGGCTATATTTTTTGTTGTTGTAGTTGTCATTGTTTAGCTGGCTCAGGCCTGGTTGGAACCCACCACCCTCAGTGTATGTGGTGCCGAGTCTTGATGGTTTCTTTTCTTTTCTTTTCTTTTCTTTTTTTTTTTTTTTTTGAGATGGAGCCTCAAGCTAATCCCCCTGGGTAGAGTGCCATGGCATCACAGCTCATAGCAACCTCCAACTCCTGGGCTCAAGCGAGTCTCCTGCCTCCGCCTCCTAAGTAGCTGGGACCACAGGCGCCCGCCACAACGCCCCGCCATCTTTTTGGTTGCAGCCATCATTGTTGTTTGGCAGGCCCAGGCTGGGGATTCGAACCCGCCACCTTAGGTGTACGTGACTGGTGCCTTAGCCGATTGAGCCACAGGCGCCAAGCCAAGAAGTGCTTTCTTATTTGGGAAAAAAGCATTACAGATATGACTAAGGTAAGGCTCTTGACATACAGAGATCATCCTGGGTTACTTGGTCAGGCCCTAATCTGATGGGAAGTGCCCTTATAAGAGACACAGGGAGGAATGACACAGAGGAAAAGGCCTTGTGACACAGAAACAGAGAGTGGAGTGATGCAGCCACAAGCCAAGGAATGCCAAGATCCTGCAGGAGCAAGGAAGGATACCTCTGTCCCCAGCCTCCAGCCTCTGGAAGTAGCATAGCCCTGCCAACACCTTGATTTCCAACTTCTGGTCTTCAGAACTGTAAGAAACTACAACTTCTGCTGTTTTCAGCCACCCAATTTGTGGTCATTTTTTACACTGGCCCTAGGAAACTAATACAGATACTATGTATGTACCCATTAATCTGTTCACAGGGGTGACCATGGGGAAGGAGGATGGACCCGCAGTTGGAGAGGTGCCGAGAGATGCTATAATCTTGTCTTCCTCGTTTCCATTTTCTATAAGGAGAATGTATTCAGTTATTCCTTATAATGTTAAAATTTACTATCTCGGCTCAGTGCCTGTGGCTCAAGTGGCTAAGGCACCAGCCACATGCACCTAAGGTGGTGGGTTCAAATCCAGCCTGGACCCGCCAAATAACAATGACGGCTACAACCAAAAAAAAAAAAAAATAGCCAGGCATTGTGGCGGGCGCCTGTGGTCCCAGCTACTTGGGAGGCTGAGGCAGGAGACTCGCTTGAGCCCAGAAGTTGGAGGTTGCTGTGAGCTGTGATGCCATGACACTACCCAGGGGGATAGCTTGAGGTTCTGTCTCAAAAAATAAAATAAAATAAAATAAAATTTACTATCTCTGCTTCCCTGTTTGTGATCTGGCTTCTTCTAAAACATCAGCTGCAGGAGAGCAGGGATCTTGGTCTGTTTTGTTCAGCACCATAGCTCATGCCTGGTGCAAAGTAGATGCTCTGTAAAGAGCATCTGAGTGATGCTCAAGGTTCTCTGGCAGGGAGAGAGAGTTCCTCAACATCCTGCATAGGAATATGTTCATAAAACATATTGTCTTATATTCATGAAAAATTGGGAGACTATGTTCTTACTCATCAAATTTAAACCAAGAAAATTAAGACATGAAACACCATTGTTTAGTAAATTGGTAAATCTGGACAGTTCTGCAAATTCAGTGAATTGGTTATTTAGCAAATTGACTTTCAACAAATTGATGTTTTCAACAAATTGGTCCTCTTCTCTTGGGATCACCTGACATAGACATTTGCCATTAGTTCAAATGTCACCCCCACAAAAGACCTCCATTGGCCAGCCAACAACCATTATATTACATCTCCCTGGCACTGTACACATGGTCCTGTTTTGTTTCCTTCACAGTGCAAGGCTAACATCCTGATTATTATCAGTAATCTGCTTACTTTTTCACTTTTCTGTCTCCCCACCACCACCATTACAATGAAATTCCATGAACACAGGGCTCTTTCTCCCTGTGTTGACACATGGCAGACACACAATAACTATTTTTACATGAATGGATGCGCCCTTCAGGTCGTAGATATCTGCTACTGCAGACTCAAGGCAAATACTTAGAGGGTTTGGGCTGCATTTGTGCCACTCTCTGTGTGACACCTGTGATTCAACATCAACAACAACTAGATAATATACTATAAAAGGGGTTTTAGGCAATACTAATCCCTATTAGCTGAGTGTGGAACAGTGGTATTCCCACAAGCACAGGCCTCATTAAATCCTAAAGAGACTTAACACAGCCAGACTAGCCATCTGAAATTTGCCACAGTCCTCTCTCCTGCTTGTTTCTAACAGGACAAGAAAAAGTGACTAGATGAGCTGACCTTCTACCCTCAGGCTTGACTTAGCTTCTTTCTCCTCTTAGGTAGTTTTGAGTTCCTCTTCAGAAGCCAGTCTTCTAGAGAAATGGATTGTGAAAAATACAAAGTATCTGGTGTATTAAGCTGGCATAATGCAGTGAAGGAAATTAGCTAGATGGTATAACAAGATGCAAAGAGATCTTATTTACACATGCATACACATATACACACGTGTACGCACACACATTTCTCTTTGTTTTTTTATGTTATCTCCTATGCAAACAGCAAAAGGCCTCAAAAAGGCTGCTGCTTGTTTGGAAACATCTCCCACAGCATTTAACAGCTTATAGCTACAATTCAAAGGTGGGCCCAGATTCATCATTCTGTCACCCTGTTTTCCCATTGCACTTTTCATCATCTAAGTTCCATGACAGCAAGGCTCTTGTCCCTGGCAGGACTGGTTCTGTGAGGGGGAGGAGGAGGGAGGTCCTCCCCAGCACCAGGCAGGGCACAGAGCAGCAGCTCCAGAAACACCTATGAGAAGACTGCAGGTTCTGTCAGTGCAGAATTGGCAGGTCTCAATTGTCCACATCAGACATTTCTTTTAGACGTTTGGGGCAATTTAAGTCTTTATTTTTATTAGCATTACTTTATTTCTTTGTTTTCATGGATTCATTTGGTAAGCACTCTTTTTTAATTTCTAATTTGTTTCATTTCATTTTATTTTTGAGAAAGAGTCTTCCTCTGTTGTCCAGTGCAGTGGTGTTGTCATAGTTCACTGAGCCTCCGACTCCAGGGCTCAAGAGATCCTCCTGATTCAGCCTACCAAGTAGCTGGGACTACAAGCACCTGCCATGACACCGGGCCAATTTTCCTATTTTTGTAGAGCTGGGGTCTTATTATGTTGCCCAGGTTGGTCTTGAACTCCTGGCTTCAAGTGCTCTTCCTGCCTCCTCCTCCCAAACTGCTGGAATTATAGGCGTCAGTCACCAAACATTTTATTTTAGTCTTTAGGATGTCATCAAAGTGACTGAATTTGCGGGAGGGGTCCTTAGCAATAGGGAAAGCGTCCTCTAGGCTTTCTGCTTAGTTCCGTTGGGCTCTCCCCCCATTTGCCATACCAAGAGTCCTCTCCACCTTCCTAAAGTCAACCCGGTCAGGCCAGTTCCGCCCTCCTCGCCTCCCAAGCCACCGCATCCCCTCGGGTCCCGCCCCCTCGGCATCTCAACGCCCAGGCGGCGGAGGGATCCAGGCCTCACGCACGCGCCATACTCAGCTCACGCGCTGATTGGCCGACAGAGGACTGGTCCCACATCAGCCCAGGGCGTGGAGCGGCAGCGAGTAAAACGGTGCTTCGACCAATCCAAGGGCGTTCTGGCTCATGGGCCGCGCCTCTCAACCAATCCTAAGGAGGATTCAGAAAAAGGTGTGCCCAATTGGAGCTGGGCAATGGGGCGGAGTCACCCTTCGACCGGTAAGGCGGAGAGTTGTCGCCTTGACAACCCGAGACAAACCAACCGGTTCGGGCAAGTTGGTCCGGCCAGTCAGCCTGTCGAACCCCGAAACCACCGTGACTCCACGGAGTGACGACCTTGAGCCCGACTCTCCTGCGGGGCGAAAGGAGGGATCTGGGCCTTAAGTGTCTGGAAAATGTCTATTCTCCCTTTTGTACATTCAAATACGTACATCGAGCTCCTAGTGTGAGCCAGAGTCTATTTGCTGGGGTATTGGAGGGAACTCCACGAAGTCCAGTGGACGAAAATGAAATTCGTAAGATAGTAATACGTGCCTCTGGAGATAATAAACAGGGCCCCACAATTGTGGTTGGGGGGTGGAGGTGGGGACAGGATGCTTTGATAGGATGGTCTGAATTAACCTTTGGGCTCTTGGAAAACATGTATTGTGACAGGTGCTATCCCACCATCCCCTCTCCCTGGCTATGGGGCGAGAAGAGGCAGGGGACCCCCAGCTGGAGTCCCACAAACGCAAGGGCCTAGAATGGAGAGCAGAGCAAGGACTAAATGCCGTCTTACTCCCTCCTTCTACCCCAGTTGTTCCAAACAGAGTTGTCACCACTTTTCCCAATCACAAAATGACTTGATGGCAGGGTTGGAATACGTCCGTGTGATTTGCTTAGTGCTTAGGTTGTGCTGGCCTGGGATGAAGTGTGATGAGCTTACCTTAGTAGCCCAAGGCAACTGGTCAGATCCTGTGACACGAATGAGCCTTGCGAGCATTTCTAGGCAGCCTTGCGTCTCGTTGGTGACTTCGGTGACTTCAGATCTTTGCTGCACTGCAGCCTGCCCCAAATACTCCAAGACATTACAATTAAAATCAAAGACCAAACCGCAGGAAAATGCCTATAGTAAGAATCCAGTCTTTCAACAATTCCAGAGCATTTTATCTTTAAATAGTAATACACTCCCACCCAAACACAGAGGTTGAAAGATAGGGCCAGGCCATGTCAAGTTTTTTGAGTGTTAAAATAAGTAAAGAAATGCTGAAATTGAGTTATGCTGTAAATGCTTGTTTTAAATGTTTACATTTAATAAAGTAATGCTTTTTTTTTGTAGAGACAGAGTTTCACTTATACCCCTCTGTAGAGTGCTGTAATGTCACAGCTCACAGCAACCTCTAACTCCTGGGCTTAGGTGATTCACTTGCCTCAGCCACTCAAGTAGCTGGGATTACAGGTGCTGGCCACAATGCCCAGCTATTTTTTTGTTGCAGTTTGGCGGGGGCCGGGTTTGAACCCGCCACCCTCAGTATATGGGGCCGGCACCCTACTACTCACTGAGCCACAGGTGCTGGCCTAGAGTAATGCTTTTAGTAAAAGCTATTTCAATGTGTACAATATTAGAATATATACACAGTGCAATATTTTATGCTATTCAGAGGAAAACTTCAGGATTTACTTAAGATTTTAAGCATGGCATGCTTATGACACAGGGTTTGTTTAAAGTCATATGATAAATATCAAGTGCTTTCAAGACTATCAGTGATCTCCAAGAAAGAATTGGTCTGGAAAAAAAAAGCTGTAGGAATAATCACTTTTAGAGATAAATTCTAAAGTCTAACTTGAGACATTTGTAAGATCCACAGCCGAAGTAAAATAAGTGTAAAAAATGTTCACATATGGGCCAGGCTCAGTGCTAGGATCACACCTGTAATCAGCTCAGTGGCTAGGGTGCCAGCAACATACACTGGAGCTGGTGGGTTCGAATCCAGCCCAGACCTGCCAAACAATGACAACTACAATAAAAAAAATAGCCAGGTATTTTGGCAGGCACCTGTAGTTACTAGGGAGGCTAAGGCAACAGAATCGCTTAAGCCCAAGAGATTGAGGTTCCCGTGAGCTGTGAAGCCACAGCACTCTGCCCAGGGCAACAGTTTGAGACTCTGTCTCAAAAAATAAATAAATAAATAAATAAATAAATACTGAGGCAAGAGGATCGCTTACCTCCCAAGTAGCTGAGATTACAGGGATATTAGCCTGCATTAGATGTAATACAAGTGTCACAAAGTGACAATCTGTCTTTTTTTTTTTTTTTTGAGACGGCACCTCAAGCTATCCCCCTGGGTAGAGTGCTATGGCATCACAGCTCATAGCAACTTCCAACTCCTGGGCTCAAGCAAGTCTCCTGCCTCCGCCTCCCAAGTAGCTGGGACCACAGGCGCCTGCCACAATGCCTGGCCAGACAATCTGTCTTAAAAAGAAAAAAATGTACACATATTTGACTGAAAATACTAAACTAGAATGAAGGAAAAGGTAGTACAATCATATAACTGTAGAAATTGCCTCAGAAGAGATCATTTAGCCTGAGCTCATATCTTCTAGCTCTGGTGGGGCTGCATACTGATCATTCCCTTCTGTTTTCTCCAGATCTATTTTTTTAAATGTTTTCTAAGCATGCAGATATGATAGGAATTTTTGTCACTTATATGTGATTTCTAAAATCAGCTCCTTAAAAAATAAATAAATAAAATAAAATAAAATCAGCTCTTTGAGGCCAGGCACGGTGGCTCATACCTATAATCCTAGCACTCTGGGAGGCCAAAGTGGGGGGATTGCTTGAGCTCAGGAGTTTGAGACCAGCCTGAGCCAGAGAACGACCCCCATCTCTAAAAATAGCCGAGCATTGTGGCAGGCACCTGTTATCCCAGCTACTTGGAAGGCTGAAGCAAGAGAATCACTTCAGCCTGAGAGTTTGAGGTGAGCTATGATACGTGGACTCTACCAAGGATTATAACGTGAGACTCTGTCTTAAATAAATACATACATACATAAAATAAAAATCAGCTCTTTTTTAATGATAGTATTATGCTCTGACCAACCTTTAAACTAAGACCTGCAATTACTGAATTAAAACCCTTCGAGAACAATTTTGATACTGAAAAATAAAAGTAAGGAAGGTGAGAATTCATGTAAGGCAAATAGTAGGCACTTCTATATTTATTTATTCACAGGTGCATTTTTCCTCCTAAAGCTGACAGGACACAAAATGGAGTAAGGAGGAAGTGAAGGAGAGAAAATATCATTTTAGCATTGATTATGGCTTTTCTTTTTTTGAGACAGAGCCTCAAGCTGTCCCCCTGGGTAGAGTGCCATGGCATCACAGATCATAGCAACCTCCCACACCTGGGCTCAAGTCTCCTGCCTCCGCCTCCCAAGTAGCTGGGACCACAGGAACCCACCACAACGCCCAGCCATTTTTTAGTTGCAGCCATCATTGTTGTTTGGTGGGCCGGGGCTGGGGATTCGAACCCACCACCTTAGGTGTAGGTGGCTGGCGTCTTAGCTGATTGAGCCACAGGTGCCGAGCTGGCTTTTCTGACTTTTATCTAGGCTTAAGCAGGTTTGGTCCTTTCATCTTTTTCACAGGCTCCATTTCTCATTCAAATTGGTTGACATTTAGATGCTAATTTTACATTCTTATGAGACAATCTTTTTGTAGCAACCAGTTTATTTTTATTTTGCTAATTCCATTAATTTTCAATTTCATGGGCTATAACTTTAAGATTATGTCTTATGATGTGGTCAATATTGAAGTCAGGTATATTGAGAAAAAAAATTTCAATTCAGCAGCTATTAAAAGTAACTGGTATTATACCTTTCATGATTATAAGGGCAGATGGCTAAGGGTGAATGTTTATAAGATCTGACTATTGTTGCCCAAGCTGGTCTGGAACTTCTGGGCTTAAGCAATCCTCCACCTCAGCTTCCTGAGTAGCTGGGATTACCAGTTTGAGCCTTTACGCCCTACTAGCATATTTCACATATTAAACACAAGTAGTTGGAATTTTTAGATTGTAAGATCCCTAATTCCAACATTAGCAATTTATGTTCAGGACTTGTGGACTTCTCTGTTGTGAGAAAGGGATTTGTAAAAAGTGTTTAGAGCACCGCAGGGCAAAGCCATCCAGTGGCTTCTTCTGTAGGACAAGAAAATAAGAGTTCTTTTTTTTGTTTTGTTTAACAGGCCCAGCCTGGGTTGGAACCAGGAAAACAGAGTTCTGAATTTTTAATACACCTCAAGATTTTGGAGTAGACACTGAGCTGTAGAAATACAATCAGCATCAACACATGGGCCTACACACTTTGCCTCAGGAGAACCTACATGACCTTCCTACCAGGCACAGGATTGTTTTTGTTTTTGTTTTTGTTTTGCAGTTTTTGGCTGGAGCTGGGCCTGAACCCTCCACCTCCGGCACATGGGGCTGGCACCCCACTCCTTTGAGCCACAGGCGCCACCCCGTGCACAGGATTGTAAAAGAACCCCAAATCCCTGGGCCTGAAAGAATAAAGCCTGCCTAAAGAGCTACAGGATTAAATACCATACTAGTATTTGCGTTTATTTCCCTGTGGCTAATAATGCCTCCTTTGTGTCATAGCTGAAATAGAGCAAATGAAGTGTTTTTAAAAAAATTAAGCTTATCTATTAGATTAATGAGGTGAATGCCTTCTATATTCAATCACCATACAATTGGATAAGATGAAATTCACAGCCTACTTCCTAGAAAACTAGGAGCAAAACTGAACATTTGATGTTTTACAGTTTACACCAAGCCCAACAACTTGCATAATAGTTACTTGTCCTTGGATAAGGGAATGATTAAATAAATTATGGCACCTCCACCAAACAGGGTACTATGTAGCCATTCAAAGAAGGTGTCAGCTGCTGAGGTACATGTAAAAGAAAAATAAAAAAACAGGATCTAGGAAAGAGTGTATAATGTGCTGTTTGTGTTTAAAAATGATAAATAATGGGTGGCGCCTATGGCTCAGTTAGGGCACTGGCCCCGTATAATGAGGGTGGCAAGTTCAAACCCAGCCCCGGTCAAACTGCAACAAAAAATAGCTGGTTGTTGTGGCAGACACCTGTAGTCCCAGCTACTCAGGAGGTTGAGGCAAGAGAATCACTTAAGCCCAGGAGTTGGAGGTTGCTGTGAGCTGTGACACCACAGCACTTTACCGAGGGCAATAAAGTGAAACTCTGTCTCTAAGAAAAAAAAAAAAAAAAGATGAATATATATTGGCTCATGAAGTCATTGGATATCTCTAACATGAATCACAAGAAACTGGTAACAAGAGTTGACTTAGAGCAGGAGAATGTGGTGTTTCTAGGGGGGCCAGGCAGGAGCTAGACCCAGTGTTGACTCAACACTTATTTGTAACTTTGAATTAGGTACTTACTATGGGATGAATTGCCTTTGCTGGCAGGTCTCAAACATGTTGGTTTCAGCACATATTTACACTCTTAAAACTTACTGAGAGCTGGGTACAATGGCTCCAACCTGTAATCCTAGCATTCCGAGAGGGTGACATGGAGTTCAGGAGTTCAAGATCAGCCTAAGCAAGAATGAGACCTGGTCTCTACTAAAAATAGAAAAATTAGCCAGGGGTGGTGGTGGGTGCCTGTAGTCCCAGCTATTTTGGGAGGCTGAGGTAAGAGGACTACTTGAGCTCAGGAGTTTGAGGTTGCTGTGAGCTAGGCTGATACCACAGCACTCTAGCCTAGGACACAGAGACTCTTATCTCAAAAAAAAAAAAAAAAACTTACTGAGGAATCCAAGAGTTTGTGTTTCTGTGGATTATATTTACTGATTAAAATTAACAATACAGGGCAGTGCCTGTAACTCAAGGAGTAGGGCCCCGGCTCCATATACCCGGAGGTGATGGGTTCAAACCTGGCCCTGGCCAAAAACTGCAAAAAATACATAAATTAATCAATCAATTAATTAAATAAACAAAAGAATTAACAATACAGTTAGGAATAATTACCAAATTAGAAATAAAACTGAGAAACAACAAAAGTACTGATTTACTTTAAAATAACAAGGATAAACCCATTGTATGTGACCATAAACAACATGCTTTTATGAAAAATAACTATACTTTGCAAAACAAAGAAAAAATGGTAAGAAGAGTGGCATTGTTTTACATTTTTGCAAATCTCTGCTTCCTAGCTCAATGGAAGACAGCTAAATCTTCATCTCAGCTTTGATCTTCACTCCACTCCAAGAGCACAGGTCTCAGCCTCTGGCGAACTCCACTGTATATTCATGAGAGAATGAGAGTGGAAAATGTAGACAACCTGCTATTTTTTTTTTTTTTGAGACGGAGCCTCAAGCTATCCCCCTGGGTAGAGTGTCATGGCATCACAGCTCATAGCAACCTCCAACTCCTGGGCTCAAGCCAGTCTCCTGCCTCAGCCTCCCAAGTAGCTGGGACCACAGGCGCCCACCACAATGCCCGGCCATTTTTTGGTTGCAGCCATCATTGTTATTTGGCGGGCCCGGGCTGGGGATGCGAACTCACCACCTTAGGTGTATGTGGCTGGCGCCTTAGCCGATTGAGCCACAGGCGCCGAGCCAACAACCTGCTATTAATATCTATGCAAACAAATGAATAAAAAAATGAAGGAATTGGGGTAGCACCTGCGGCTCAAAGGAGTAGGGTGCTGGCCCCATATGCCAGAGGTGGTGAGTTCAAACCCAGCCCCGGACAAAACTGAAAAAAGAAAAAAATGAAGGAATGAACATTTTTCATCTTTCAATTCTTCACTTTTTTCCAAAACTTAAAAAAAATACTGGGGAGAGGGGAGGACAGGTGGAGGGAGAGCAATTGGTGGGAACACAACTACGGTGAATTTTACAAGGGTACATGTTGAATTTACTAAGTGTAGAGTATACCTGTCTGAACACAATAACTAAGAAAATGCGGTGAAGGCTATGTTAACCAGTTTGATGAAAATATTTCAAATGGCATATAAAACCAGCACATTGTACTCCATGATTGCATTAATGTACACAGCTATGATTTATTAAAAAAAAAAAAAGAGCAGAGGCATCAGGCTACCTCCAATTATGCAAATGTAGCCATACTAGGGAAATAAAAAAAATCCTATAGGAATAACATTCAAATGATTTTTTTAAATTCACATAGGGTATGCAATATGAAGAAAAGATCTAAAAACTTGGGGGAGTAATTTTATAGTCTTTCAAAATCTAAGTTGATTTGTACCCTTGTTTTCCCTGATTCCTGACATAAATAAAGCACAATTTGCTCTACCTGGCAGAAAATCCTAAATCATAGTCAAATATATCTTCTTTGGCCAGGTGTGATAGGTCACATTTGTTATCCCAGTTCTTTGGAGGCTGAGGCAAGAGGATCACTTGAATCCCTAGAAGCTGGGCAACACCATGAGGGTCCCATCTCTATAAAATTTTTTAAAAGTTAACTAGGAGCTATAGTCCCAATTACTCAGGAGGCTGAGGCAGGAGGATTGCTTGAGCCCAGGAGTCCAAGGCCGCAGTGAGCTATGATAGCACCACTGTACTCCAGCCTGGGCAACGGTGAGAACCTGTCTTTTAAAAATAAATAAATGGGCTCAGCACCTGTGGCTCAAGCGGCTAAGGCACCAGCCACATACACCTGAGCTGGCAGGTTCGAATCCAGCCTGGGCCCGCCAAACAACTATGACCAGCTACAACCAATAAATAGCCTGGTGTTGTGGTGGGTGCCTGTAGGAAAATCACTTGAGCCCAGGAGTTAGAGGTTGCTGTGAGCTGTGATGCCAAGGCATTCTACCCAGCTTGAGGCTCTGTCTCAAATAAATAAATAAATAAATAGGGCTTGGTGCCCATAGCACAGTGGTTATGGTGCCAGCCACATACACTGAGACTGGAGGGTTCAAACCTGGCCTGGGCCAGCTAAACAACTCCAACAAAAAATAGCCAGGTATTGTGGCGGGTGCCTGTAGTCCTAGCTACTAGTGAGGCTGAGGCAAGAGAATCGCTTAAGCCCAAGAGTTTGAGGTTGCTGTGAGCTGTGATGCCACAGCACTCTACCAAGGGTGACATAATGAGACTCTGTCTATAAATAAATAAATGAATAGGCCGAGCACAGTGACCCACACCTGCAATACTAACACTTTGGGAAACTGAGGCAAGAGACTTGCTTGAGGTCAGGGGTTGGAGACTTAGCCTGAGCAAGATTAAGACTCCATGTATACAATAAGTAGAAAAAATTAGCCAAGCATGATGGCAGCTGTAGTCCCAGCTACTCAGGAGGCTAAGGCAGGAGCTATGATGATACCACTACACTCTACCCAGGGGAGCAAGGCAAGACCTTATCTCAGATAAATAAACAAACACACATAGCTTCTTTGAATAGGGCAACTGGATTGAGACCCCTGAAAGTCAAAAAACATCCAGAAAAGATCATTGCAAGTTAAAGTTCTCCCGGGTGTCTAATCTATTGTAAATGTACATTAAGTTCTTATTCTCTCAGTCCCCTTGGAGAGGAGTTTAACTGACTGAGAATGCCCAAATGCACGAATTTAAAAATACCAAACTTAAGAGAAAAGATAGCTATGTCTAAGTTTTGACACTACAGAGGTAACCCTGAACTTTGCACTCTCTGTGCCTGGCACGCTGTGGAAAACTGGATTTGGAGTCAGAGCAAGTGGATTACCATCCTGACTCCCCATATTTCCTAGCTGTGCTGTTCTGAAGGTCTCTTAACCTCTCTGAGCTCTGCACAAAACAGGAATGTGTGGTAAGGCTTAAATGAAAAAACATTTTGACAAACTGTAA
Organism: Galagoides demidoff; assembly: GCA_963574575.1. Classification (NCBI taxonomy): domain Eukaryota; kingdom Metazoa; phylum Chordata; class Mammalia; order Primates; family Galagidae; genus Galagoides; species Galagoides demidoff. The sequence goes on along the minus strand of CAUYQV010148091.1, from coordinate 3,153 downwards.
AGCCACAAATACCATTTATCATTACTCTGGTGGCCACTCTATGTCATAAAAAAGAATGCAGTTATTTGAGCTTTTTGAATGTCTTAATATATTCCCATTGTTTCATCAGGGCCACGAGTTAACATCTCCATTTTTACAAGTTCAAAAAACTCTCAAAAACCCCACTATCTCCGGAAGAGAGCTAGTAAAGGGTATAACTTTGTTCTGCCCTTAAGGAGGTGGGGTAAAAAAGTGGGCCCAAACCCAGGTTCTCTGGGAACCAGCCATTTGACCTTGGGCAGTGTTTCTCAACCTCTCTGAGCCTGGGTTTTTTCTTTTGTATTAGAGATAATCCCTTCTTAGCAGAGTGATTGTGCAATTTCAGCAAGCCAGGGCAGGTACAGCGAGTTAGACACGCAGAGGTCTTTAGTTTATGAGAATTATCACCATCACTTATCGGGGCAGGCAGTCGCCATCTCTGACCTGTTGCCTTGTATGCCAACCTGTGGTCCTGAAAACTCATCAGTCTCTAAGGCCTTCCCCCTTCACCTACCTGCATTTCTCTGAGTCCAGTTGGAAAACTGGTTGAAGTTCTCCACCTCACCTAACAATGGTTTGCAAGACGGTGGCCAAGGTCAAGTCAGAATTGACTAACTCAATAGATTATCTCAGAAGGAGATCACTTCTAGGCACAGACACAAGTAGTTTGTATTGTGCAAATGAATGACTGTCTCAAGTTTGGGGACTCTGGTCATTGAGAGTCATTTGTTTTCTAATACATATGCATTGAGCACCTATGACATAAAGTTAGTGAACCTGAGCTCGCTCCCTCCCCAAGAACTATTACAACAGCAGAGTCAGGAATTACTATTTATAATATTACCATTCCCCAATTAATAAACAACTGAGTGAAGTTGGGGGCTATGACAGGTGGCCCTCTCCTGGTACCATGCAATCTGATAGATCACAATGCAAGCTAATAGGCACATTAGAATTTTCTAATGACCACGCTTTAAACAATAAAAGAGAAACAAAGTAAAATTTGATAATAAGCATTATTTAGCCCAGGGTATTCAAAATATTATTTCAACCATGTGGTCCATATTAAAAATTATTAATGAGCTATTTTACATTCTTTTTTGGCACAATGTCTTTGAAATTTGCTGTGTATTTTATTTACACTTTACAGCACATCTCAATTCAGAGGAGCCACACCTGGTGGCAACTATATTGGACAACACAGGTGTAGATAAAGAGGGTCATCCAAAAAAATTGTAAAAGATCACATAGTAAATATTTTGTGCTGCAACTACTCAAATCTTCCTTGGAACATGAAGGCAGTCACTGGTGATTGGTAAAGCCATGAGGGTGGCTGTGGTCCAGCGAAACTTGATTTACAAAAATAGGCAACTGGCTGTCATTTGCTGAATCCTAAATAATGGGTGCTATAACCCATTATTTTGGATTCTAACTACAAAATAGGAAAAACACAAATCCACATGTGGATTAGGCACTGGGAGCCCATTTCTCTCCCCATCTCCTGGGGCCAGCTTTCTATCCCTGGTCCAGAGAGGCTACTCAAACACTTCACTAAGTTGTCCAGAAATGAAGAATCCACATTTCCAAAAGCTCGAGACAAGAAAAAGGAACAGCTCTCCTGCTGTCGCTTAATTCATATCTTTTGTGGGTCCTGCAAATATCTTTTTTTTTTTGGTCACTGAACTCAGAGCTCTTGTGAGTTCCTATGGATGTTTGCTTATTTGTTTGTCCTGCAGGTGAGGTGCAAAAGCAGGATCTTTTGCTGGGCCATAGGGTGCTCACGTCTCAAACTGTAATAGTTCCTACCATTTCCTCCCACCCAAAGTAGAAATATGGGCCTATACAAAAGAGGAAAGGACACAGGAACCCAAAAGGGATGGGGGCCACAGGCACCAGCTGCCATCAGAACAGCACAAGAGCCCATGCATGTTGGATGGTGTAAAATTTAAGAGCAAAGAGCCACCCTGATCACAGAGTGGCAAGTTGCTGAGATTTGGGGGGCTGATGAGCTATGACAAGGTTCAGGCAGTGACAGTAGACCAGCTGGTACAGCCACTCCAAGTGCCTTTCCTCACTGTCCAACAGGCTGGCAGAAGGGCAGCAGATGGGCGGGGAGCTCCATGCCCTGTGCCTGCTCCCTTTTGGTTGACTCTGATAATTCAACAGGACTTAGAAAAAGCATCCATTTGGCGTGGGCACTCTCCTGGAAATGGTTTAACTGCCATGTGTCTGTGAGTGTACCTGGGTGTGTATATTTCTGTGTCATTTCCCACAAGTGTAATCCAAGTGCAAGTTGGTTTCCCTCAGTGACCTCCAAGTCCTGGCGAGGTCTTGCTCCTCCTGTTTATTCTGCATTCCTCTTGATGCCTGTTACCTATTCCCATCCTCCTTCCCAATCTACTATGTCTAATTCAAATCTTCTATTTTGTATTTATTTAAACATTTTTCTTAGAGATGGGGGGGAAGTCTCACTATGCTGCTTAGGCTGGATTTGAACCCCTGGGCTCAAGCAACCCTCCCACTTCGGCCTCCCAAGTTAGATAGCCAGGAGCCACTGTGCCAGGCTATCTTTTTTTTAATGCATTCTTACAAAATATTAATCACAAAGGATTGTTTTGTTACTCATTCTGGTGTCTACTTTCTCACTCTTGTGCTGCTGTCACCACTAGTGGCTGCATTGTCCTGCTGCCTCATCCCTTTCTTCACCAGCCCACTCTTCCAGTGTTGGGTGTTCTCCAAATACCATCACAATGGCTGACCTCAAGCCGTCCCCTTATGGACCTTTCTGAGACTTTGCATATGCGCTCTCTCTCTCTCTCTCTATATATATATATACACACACACATATATTCATACATGCTCTCTATATATGCATATACACACACATATATGTATGTATATATGTACATGCTATATCTATATACACATATATGTAGACACATATATATACACATGTGTACATATATACATGTGTGTATATGTATATATAGAGAGCATGTACAAATATATATACATATGTATATATGTATACTTATACATACATACATACATGTATACGTATATACATTTGTTCATGCTGTCTCTATACACACACATATATATGTAGATACATAAATATACATAGATACACATATA
>CAUYQV010148089.1:0-19249 GCA_963574575.1 Galagoides demidoff | reverse complement strand
CAATAGAATTCAGAGTCCTTTTCTTTTTTTTTTTTTTTTTTTTTTGAGACGGAGCCGCAAGCTATCCCCCGGGGTAGAGTGCCATGGCATCACAGCACATAGCAACCTCCAACTCCTGGGCTCAAGTGAGTCTCCTGCCGGCCATTTTTTTGGTTGCAGCTATCATTGTTGTTTGGCGGGCCCAGGCTGGGGATTCAAACCCGCCACCTTGGGTGTACATGGCTGGCGCCTTAGCAGATTGAGCTACAGGTGCCGAGCCCAGAGTCCTTTTCTAATTACAACACTTAAGAATATAGGCATAGGTGGCACTTTTTTTTTTTATTTTTTTTGAGACAGAGTCAGTTTATAGTCCTCAGTAGAGTGTAGTGGTGTCATAGCTCACCAGCAACCTCAAACTTGGGCTCAAGCACATTCTCTTGTTGGGACTACAGGGGCCCGCCACAAGGCCCAGCTATTTTTAGAGACAGGGTCTCACTCTTGCTCAGGCTGGTCTCAAACCTGGAAGCTCAGGCAATCCACTCACCTTAGCTTCCCAGAGTGCTAGGATTATAGGTGTGAGCCACCATGCCTAGCCAGGTGGCATTTTCCTTCAACTGATCGAAGCCATCTATAACAAGCCCACAGCTAATAGGATACTGAATGGAATAAAACTGAAAGTTTTTCCACTTAGAACTGGAACCAGACAAGGTTGTCCTCTATAGCCACTACTATTCAACATTGTGCTGGAAGTTCTAGCCAATACAATCAGGCAAAAGAAGAAAATAAAGAGCATCCAAATGGGGGCAGAGGAGGTCAAACTCTTGCTCTTTGCCAATGATATGATCTCAGACTGGAATGCAGTCTTCTAAGTAAAGTGTCACAAGAATGGAAAAGCAAGAATCCAATTTATTCTATTCTAATATGAAGGCAGTAGATGAGCTTATACTTAAAGAACCCCAAAGACTCATCTGCAAGACTCCTGGAAGTGATCAACAAACAAAAAACAGTGATGCCTCAGGATATAAAATCAATGTCCACAAATCAACAGCCTTTGTATATGCCATTAACACCCAAGTTGAGAAGCTAATCAAGGACTCAATTCCCTTCACAGTGGCTTAAAAAAAAAAAAAAGAAATACCTAGGAATATACCTAACAAAAGAGGTGAAGGACCTCTACACATAAAATTATGAAACTCTAAGAAACGAAACAGCATGCTCATGGCTGGGAAGAATCAGCATCATGAAAACTTCCCAAAGCAATCTACAGATTCAGTGCAACCCCTATTAAGATATCAACATCATACTTTCAAGATTTGGGGAAAATAATTGTTTTGTATGGAACCAGAAAAAACCCTGTATAGCCAAGGCAATTCTTAGTAATAGAAACAAAGCAGGGGGCATCACCATACCAGACTTTAGGCCACAGTGACACGGCCATAGTGATCAAAACAGCATGATATTGACACAAAAATAGAGACATAGACATTTGTAACCAAGAAAACCAAGAGATGAAACCAGTCTCTTACAGTCATCTGATTTTTGATAAATGAAACAAAAGCATACTGGGGAAAAGAATCCCTATTTATTAAGTGGTGCTGGGAAAACTAGCACCACATTTAAAGACTGAAACTGGACCCAGACCTCTCACCACTTACAAAAATTGATTCAAGATGGATAAAAGATTTAAATCTAAGTCAGGAAAACAATAAAAATCCTAGAAGAAAGTGTGAGGAAAATACACTTGAAGATAGCGGCTTGGGGAAAGATTTTATGAAGAAGACTTCAGTGGCAATTGCAACAACAATAAAAAAAAAATGAGAATATTAAACCGAAAAGCTTCCATACAACAAAGGAGACAACAACCAAAGCAAATAGACAACCTTCAGAATGGGAAAAAATATTTGCTTATTATGTATCGGACAAAGGCTTGATAACTAGGATCTACAAAGAACTCAAATTAATCAACAACAAAAAAGCCAACAATCTAATATATCACTGGGCAAGAGACATGAATAGAACCTTGTCTAAAGAAGACAGATGAATAGCTAGTAAATATAAGAAAAAATGTTCATTGTCCCTAATCAGAGAAATGCATTTCAAAACCACCCTGATAGCAATTACATAACAACCCCAGTGAGAATGGTCCACGTCACAAAAATCTCAAAGCTACAGATGCTGACATGGATGTGGAGAGAAGGAACATTTTTACTTTTACCTTGCTGGTGAGACTGCATACTAATACAAGCTTTTTGGAAGGAAGTATGGAGAATCCTCAAAGAACTCAAATTAGACCTTCCATTTGATCCTGCAATCCCATTACTAGGCATCTATCCAAAAGAAAAAAAATCATTTTATCTTAAGGACATTTGCTCTAGACTATTTCTTGCAACTCAAATTACAATCACCAAAATGTGGAAACAACCTAAAGGCCCAAAAAGCCAGGATTGGATTAACAAACTGTGGTGTATATATACCATGGAATACTAATACCAAAAAAATGGAGACTTGGGCAGCACCTGTGGCTCAAAGGAGTAGGGAGCCGGCCCCATATGCCGGAGGTGGCGGGTTCAAACCCAGCCCCAGCCAAAAACTGCAAAAAAAAAAAAGAGACTTTACATCTTTTGGATTAACCTGGATTGAGCTGGAATGCAGTCTTCTAAGTAAAGCATCACAAGAATGGAGAAGCAAGAATCCAATGTACTCTATTCTAATATGAAGGCAGTAGATGAGCTAATACGAGGTTGGGGGTAGGGAAATGAGGAGAGGGAGGGGGATAGGGAGTCACAGTGTACAGCACACCTCCTGGGGGTGGGACACAATTATAAGAGGGAGTTTACCTAACAAATGCGATCAGTGTAACCTAATTCTTTGTACCCTCAATGATCCCCAAACCAAAACCAAAACCAAACAAACAAAAAACCTGTGTACAGGAGGATGTGAGAGGTTATATACACATACTATGTTCCTATACATCAGGGACCTGAGCACTCTCTATGTGGTGTCAGGGAGGTCCAGAGCAGTTGTGTGTTGTGTCAGTAGCAGTTGCCTCTGTGAGGGGCTCTTACTCTGCTACCTGGTACAACATTTAAGGGGTTTGCCACACATGTCTTAAATAAGGCCCTATCAATACCTTTTCATCACATCCTGCTCAGGAACCCTGTTTATGGGAGCAGACTCTGATTCGCCTGACCCTCTGTGGTTACCTTATTGTCCAGCACCAGCCCTCTCTCCTGCTTCCTGCAGCCTTTACTGCTCCCCACCTTGACCTGTAGCACCCTCTCAATTCCCCCTTTCCTGAGGTCCAGGTATAGCCCGTGCAGTCATGTTATGGGTGGAGCCCTGGCCATGGTTCTGTGCTGAGCAGGCCGGGCTCTGTGTCATCACCATTTGATGAATATTTTACTACAGAATATTACCAGGTTATGCACATTTTGGTTACATAATTTGCTTTTGTACATCTTTCTCCATCTGCTGTCTGTCCTTTGGACAATTTCTGCAGATCTTTTTTTTTTTTCTTTTGAGACAAGAGTCTCACTATGTCACCCTCAGTAGAGTGCAATGCATCACAGCTCACATCAACCTCAAACTTTTGGGTTTAAGTGATTCTCTTGCCTCAGTCTCTCTAGTAGCTAGGACTACAGGCACCTGCCACAGTGCCCAACTATTTTTTGTTGCAGTTATCATTATTGGCCTGGGCTGGGTTTGAACCCGCCAGCCTTGGTGTACGTGGCTGGTGCCGTAACCACCGTGCTGCAGGTGCTGAGCCAATTTCTGCAGATCTTAAGTGGCTAGCTTTATAATTTATCAGTTGCAGTCAGATTCTGGCTGGGGAGTCTATGAAGCTTCCTGCCACTTTTGCTAGTCAGCTCTGATTAGCTGTACATTCCATGACCAGAACTAGGCCAAGTCAGTGGTGCTGTTTATGGTAATTCTGAGTATGCTACTTTCTAATACATCAGATAAAATGGACATACTGGGAATTCCTAGCATAAACTATGCTAAGAACTGTTTAGCCCTGGTGAGGTCTAAATAGAGGAAAATATGAGTTGCGTCAGATTCTTTGTTAAGAGCAAACTACCTATTTATCACATCTGCTCAAACATACAGATCCTGGCACAGCCACAAGCAACACGTCAGGCCACAGATGGCCAACAGCACAAGTACTTCCCATGGCAATCAGTAGCTCTGGAGGCTCTACACAGGTTACTGCAGTAGCAGGTTGTGACAACTGTCTCACCATAGACGCAAGCCCCAGGGGTGTCGAACCCCAGGCAGGTCCTAGCCACTGGGGAGGCCCAGAGCCAGCAACCTAAGAGCCTAGATGTGGCCCACCATCATGTTCAAGGTGCCCAGTAAGCCCAGCTTCACAAGGCTTCAGTTCAGAAGGTGCCTCCTACTCCTGAGGGGCTCAGGTGGGATGTGTGGGCCCCTGAGAGACCTGGCCAGCCAGACCCCAGGCTTGCAGACATGCAGGGGAGGTGCCTCAAGGTAATTGACTCTCCAGCACAGGCGCCTGCTTCCACCACAGCCCCACACATATTCCAGCACATTCAGGGTGTGCTGTGCACAGCCTGCCCTAAAACAGAAACCCGTCTTGTAAGAGAACATTGTGTCTCTAGCCCTAAGAGGTTTACACTTGTTTAGTTTGGGATTTCAAATTTGCGCACTTTTCCAGCCAGCATTTCATTCCACTCTCATGATCTTGTTTTCATGTGTTTCCTTATCCTGTGGACTGGGAGGTGGCGCTCACAGGTGATGAGGGTGGATCTGAGCGTCAAGAACTCATGTTTTCATGTTATTTTACTGAAGTGGATAAAATTATCTCCAGGGAGAGAAAGAATCGTAATTCATTCCTATTTTTCTATGTATTTAATGTTATCATATAAAATTTTCAGAAAGAAGCCTTCTCAACATGGTCAGTGCTTCTAATGTGTTTTCCACTCTATTCAAGATGAAAACTTTTCATGTTGTGAATTTTATACCCACATAGCAATTAATTATAAAGTAAAATATTGTTGACTACACAGCTGACTCCTATAGTTTGTGACACCTGTGATGATGGAAACACCTTCACAGACAACACCTCTCCTTGGGATCTTCAGGTGACATGGGCTGGAAGAGGATGTGCCTGTGTCTTTGTCAGTTCAGGAAGTGGGACTGTGCCTGGCGTGGCCACCTCACACACCACAGAAGGACTCATAGGATGACCTTTCTAAGGAAAGATGGTGAACATGCTCATGTTTCTAGAACAGCACGGTCTCAGCTCAAGGCTAACCCCTGAACTCTCAGCCAAAACACGACAGATGCTAGTTTTTCACAGTTTCATTGACACTTTATTTACAAAGGCCATGCTGATCTCAGGCCAAACTTCTGCCTCAGGTTGTAAAGGCAACAAGCCATGAAGTCTCAGAGGAGAGGGGCCTGGAGAAGAAGGCCATGTCCACTGGCTGCTTCCTCAGAAATCCCAAAGAATTCTTGTCTTTTCTCAAGTACAGCATCCACTGCTCTGAGTTCTCAGGAAGGAGGGAAAGGCAGTGACTGTTGTCCTACGACAGGACAGAAAGGGCTTGGTCCCTTTGGTTCTTCAAGTCCAAACCCTAGGCCGCCTTCTGCTTCCGTTCTTCCTGTGGGAGGAAGAAGGTCTCAGAACCATCCATGTTTACCCCTCTTCAGCCACAGGGCCCTGGCTCTGCCACCAAATGTTGCCTCCTCAGGGCCACACAGCTATCTCCAGCCCCAGAACCCAGTGCCTCCTGTCTCCCAACCCTCCTGAAAGCTTCAGGATGAACTTGTTTCAACCCTTCATTTCCTCCTTACTTTCCTCTTTTCCCATGTCATTATGACATCCTCTAGAAGCATCTAAGGTTTGAGTCACAAGACCACCACCACCACCAGAGGGTCTCACAGGCCAGTATGGCCCCCACCTTGACTGTCCTCTCCAGCTGGGATAAGGCCTCCTCATACCGAGGGACCAGTGGCTGCAGTAGCTCGCTGAGAAGCTCATGCCGCTGCAGTGCGGGCACCCCACCTTCAGTCAGCATCTGGAGGAACCTCCGCTCCTAGAGAGAAGCTCATATGTGGGAAGGTGTCCCAGGCAGCCCCCATGTGTCCAGGCAGAAGCCCCGCCAAGGCCCTCACGGCCTTACCTGCACTTTGAGGAGCAGCGTGAAAGCCTGTCCAGCATTCCCAGCTCGGGCTGTTCTCCCCACCCTGCATCAAACATAACCATCTCAAGACTGCAACTTCTGGCCCTTCAGGGGCCTGACGGGGGCTTCTCTCTCCAACCCCCACCCAGAACCATGCACAAAGGCCCCACATGATGCCCTCACCGGTGCACGTAGGTCCTCAGGTACTGGGGAGCATCATAGTTGATCACCAGCTCCACACCCTGCACATCAATGCCACGGGCAGTGGCGTCTGTGCTGATAAGGCTATTGGGACACACAGCACTGTGTGTCACTGTAGGCCCACCCAAGCCAGAAAGAGGGACAGCTACACCTGTACCTGGCCCCATAGGGTGGCTCTGGCCTTCTGGGAACTGGCTGCATGGAGTTGGAGGGCACAGGAGGCCCATCTCCTGAAGAAAGTGCTCTTCAGAGAGACCCCAGCTAACATTGAGAGTGAACACCCTCACTCCAGAGCCCTAGGCCCTTCCAGGTACTCACAGTTGGATCTTTCCCTGTTCAAACTGCTTCAAGATCATCTTCCTCTGGCCAGGTCCATAGCGGGAGGAGAATTCAGCCACACTCACACCTCCAAAAGCTTGCACCAAGAGGAAGAGCCTGGGAAGGAAAAAGGCTATAGCCAAGTGGCACTGGGACCACACTGCCTCAGCAGTGCCCTGCCCAGCCCTCACCTGTGTGAGTTTTCTCGGGAGTTGGTGAAGCAGAGGACCCTGGAGAAGCTCTTCTCTAGGATCAGGTGTAGGACAAGCAGCGGCTTGGTGCTGAGGCTACAGGGCACGTAGTGGTGCTGTAGGAAGTGGCAGAGGTTGGCAGAGAGCCAGAAGTACCTGGGCCCTACCCTGCCCGGCATGTGCCCCACTTACTGTGAGCCCCACAGGGAAGGCATACTTCCCTCCCACATCTCCATCTGCATCTTGGGGGCCCTTGCATGCCAGACTTGTGGAAAAAAGCCGGGGGTGGTAGAGGCCCAGCTGCTGTAGTTTTTCAGGGTTCTGGGTCAGAGTAGCTGAGAAGAGCAGCTTCTGCAGAGGCATCTGGGGATAGCAGGTGCTAGAAGAGAAGAGGATATGAGGAGCACTGGAAGAAGCCATCTGCAACCCTCCTGAACTTCTAGGAACACGCTTCCTCATGACTACAGAGAAGAGCCCGTCCCAGACCAAGGTAAGGTATCTGACTCAAGAGTGGTCCTATGTGACAAAATTTGACGGAACTCACTCCAGCCTCCTCTCACACCAAGAAAGCAGCAGCATGCACAGCAGCCTCAGCTCAGGGGCAGCCAGCTCCTGGGCACAATGCTGGATACCTGGCGGCAGTCACAGCCTGGAGTTGCCTCCTCTGCAGCAGGACACAGGGATCTGTGGGGCCCTCCCCCTGGAAGGCCGCTGCCACTACCCGTGGCAGCCAGGATTGGTGCATGCTGTCTATCATCCTGTCGGCCTCATCTATGACCTGAGGGGTGGGAAACCTGGTGTTGGGTGGTGGGAAGGCTCCCTGCCAAGGTCAGCCCTTCACTCACAGCCATGGCTTCCGGGATGAGTGACCTACCAGGAACCGGAGCTGCTGGAGGCTGAATCCTGGGGTCTGGTCAATGTGGTCCACAAGGCGGCCAGGAGTGGCCACCACGATGTCAGCTAGGCAGCGGTAGCCATCTGGTCTATAAACCATAGTGTAATTCCTCAGAAGATCTTCCTAGAGCATTCTGTCAGCAAGGCACTACCTGGCACACAGTGCAATACTAGCAGACCCTCTCCCAACACTGGCAGCATGGGCTGCTGCTCATAGGAGTCTGGCAGCTAAAACAGTAGCTGCTCTTCTCTGGCTGTGTGCACCCAAGTGGGGACCCTCCTAAACAGCCTACCACCCAGGAGAACCTACATCTTCTGTACAAGGCTCTCCTGCTCCTTGGCCAGTGTCTTCTGTCCAGTAATTAGGGCAACTCGCAGAGGTGTTGTGTCTGTGTAGATGTTGAACACTTTGCTCACCTGGAGAAAGAGCCTGTCACTGGCCTGGATATATCTGGCCCCCCCCCACTACAGTGGAAACAACTCCAGCCTAGTCTGAGTCACTAGGAGCTGAGCACATGCATGCCCAGTATGGCACCCAAGGCCACAGTGCTGACCTTCAGTGCAGGGATCACATACCTGCTGGGCCAGCTCCTTGGTGGGCAGCACAACCAGAGCACGTACATGGCACACCACTCGCTGCAGCAGGGCCTAAAGGGGAAGGCTGCCTGTGTCAGCAATGGTGGCTCTTTGCCCACTGAACCCCTGCTGCAGGGGGTGGGGACCCTGACACCCACCTGTACCACAGGGATGACAAAGGCCAGTGTCTTCCCACTGCCTGTTGGGGCAGAAACACAGAGGTCGCTGGGCTGGTAGCCGCCTCTGCCCACCAGAAACCCATTAGCTGCACTCTCCAGGAGGGTGGGAATCACAGCAGCCTGGACTGGACAAGGAAGGATGAGAGACAAGTCCTGTTTATACTGGGCTCAGCCACTTCCCTATCTATGACCTCTGGGCTGGGTTGCTCTGTTGGAGGCCTGGGAGCCTCTGCCTCGAGGAAAGCCCCAAGAAGTGTTGGGAACCATGAGCCCAAGGACTCCAAATGTGGTGGGAGCTCCTAAATTATGGTCATTCCCATTCCTGCCTGAGGATTCTCTAGAATAGCGGTTCTCAACCTGTGGGATGTGACCCCTTTTAACTGTATTAAAGGTTTGTGGCATTAGGAAGGTTGAGAACCACTGCTCTAGAAGGTGCCCTCCCTGCCATCCACCAGGACTAGAGCACCTGGAAAATAGAATGAGATGCCCTGTGCTCGTAGCTGCTTCTGTAAGTCAGGGTGGACCTCAGGGATGTCCTCGATTGGAACAAGGCCTTCAGTAATGTTCTTTTGGATACAACTTGGCTCAGCCAGCCATGCTGGCAGAAAAGGTTGAACCTATCACAAAAGAGGAAGAGACCAGGTGAATGTGCCAGAGCCAAAAACCAAGGACCTATGTTGAAGCTGAAAAGACTGGAGGAGAAAGACCTGAAGAGCCTCCCGATTGAGTTGCCGATTCTTCCTCAAACCAGTCCCCTCCTCAAACTCCTGTGCCCCACCTCCTACTCAACTTTCAGAGAAACTAAAAATCACACAGTAGCAGGTGCTACTTGCTGGGTAAAGCCACATGGTGGCCTCCCATGGCACCAGCAGTGGCTCTCATACCCTACTGTGCCTGTGATGCCCTCTGTGATCCCATGCTCACTTTCCCCAGCCACATCATCTGTCTTATGCATTAAGCTGGTAACCACCTCAATGTCTCTGCCCACCTCTCCCCTACCTAGCACAGCCTACCCACCCCAGGCCTGCTGGCTTCTTCAGAGCTTTGCATCCTGGCTCAGAGAGAACTTCCACCCACACCTCCCATCCAAGTGCCGGGGAGCTCGCTGCCAAACCTCCTGCTCTCTTCACAGGAACTGCACCCCATCTCTTTAAACCAAGACAAACAAACACACCCCACGGAAAGAAGGCGGTGGAACCTCCTGAGTTTTGCTCCTGAGATCGCAAGGGCAAAGGAAGAACTCTTTTAACATGCACAAGAAAGCCGATGCCGGAGAAAGAAGACAGGAAAGGGCGAGTTGGAAACGCTCCGTCTTTACAGACAGCGCCAGACACAAGCCCGGTGCTCGGCAGCCAACTGTGGCCAGAGAAGATGCTTGCTCATCCAACCCTATCCTACTGCTAAGCCCGCCCGGCCTCCACGTGAGCTGCTCACCTTTGGTACCTTCCTCCTCCCGAATCCCCCCAGCATCAGGGCGGAGACCGTGGGCTCAGTCGCCTCCTCCGCGGGCCGTCCGTCTTGGGCCGTCTCGGCTCGCGCGCCGTGCCCCCCTGGCGCCTCCTCTTTGCTCTCTGAGCGCACACCCGGGCCGGGCGGAGCGTCAGTCCCCGCCGGCGCTCGGGAGAGGAGCCCAGCCCGCCGCCCGGGCCCTCGCTCTTCCGCGCATTCGTGCTGGTCATCCTCCCTCGGCCGCTTCTCCCGCGGCGCTTCGGGGCTTCCGGGCGCCTCCGAGCTACCCCGCCGCCGCCTCCGGGGCCGCCGCCGCCGCCGTCCCGATGCCTCGGAGTGAGCGGCCGCCTCAGGAGGCGCGGGCTGCTGCTGCTGCCGCTCGCGGGCCCGGCTCTGCAGGCGCTCGAGCAGCGCCCGGGCCCGCTCGCCCGCCCCGGTCTCTTCCTCTTCCGCTGCCGCCGCTGCCTCCGGGCCCGGGTACCGCAAGATGTGAAACAGCGCCATAGCGCCCCAAGCCGCACGCTGCTCCAGTTCGCGCACGGAGATGACGTCTGGCGTGCCGATGGCGTCAGTGGTGCGCGGCGGGGACCACAACGGAGGTGCGCGCTGGGATCTGGTCGGGCGGTGAGACGGAGGCGGCATGGAGCGGGAGCCTGGTTCCGCTGGCACGCGCCGGGCGCTGGGCCGTCTGCTTGAGGCGGTGCTGGGAAGCCGCGGCGAGGCCAACGCTGTGTTCGACATCCTGGCGGTGCTGCAGGTAGCCGGTGCGGGGCTGGGGTGGTTTGGGGACGGGCCGGAGGGTCAGGACGGAGTCTTGTGAATTAGCGCGGGGTCGCGGAGCAGGGGCGGTGACAGCCCTGTGAGGCACCCTGACCCCACTCTCTCCTCACAGTCTGAGGACCAGGAGGAAATCCAGGAAGCGGTGCGCACATGCAGCCGTCTCTTTGGGGCCATGCTGGAACGCGGAGAGTTGTTCGTGGGCCCTCTGCCCTCCGAGGGGGCAGCCATGACAGGTGAGCGGCTGTAGGGGCCGCGGCCGCTCCTGGTCCGGCTCTCTGCTTGCTCGGTGGCGGGTAAGGAGGCTTTATCGCCATGGGGATGAGCGGCGCAGAACCCTGTGTTAGCGCGTTTAGATGGAGGAGGGCTCAGTTATCCCTCTCAGAGGTGACCAGAGCCTGGGTAAAGTGAGGGGGTGAGGTCCTAACACTGGAACCTTGGCTGGAGGCCCTCCTGGGTTACCAGCGGTTATTTGTGCAGGGCCCAGGGAGTGCTCTGGCTCCATCACATGCGTGGGGACGTAGTGACTTTTATCCAGCTGTGGAGGCTGAGTAGAGGGCAATGCAGGTGGGTTCAGGACCTTGGGTTGGGCCTGGCACATGTGCGCATCAGTGTGGCCTGATGACTACCTTGACTTTGTGGGCAGGGTCTCGGGGAGCCATGCGCAAGTACAAGGTGTGGATGAGACACCGCTACCACAGCTGCTGCAACCGTTTGGGGGAACTCCTGGCCCACTTCTCTTTTCAGGTCAAGGTGAGTCTTGGGGTCATGGAGCCAGCTTCATTGTCTATTTCCGGCACCCTCACCTCCCAGGCAGTTTACATAGCAGAAGCACAGGGCTGTGTGCTTAGACACTTCTTTCCGCACTTGTCTGGGTAAGGATGCTTGCTCTCTTTTGGCTAGTTTCCTGGTGGGCAGCCTCGCTCTGTCCCCTGACTTGGGAGTGTCATGTTGTGGGCCTTCAGGCCTGTGGAGAAACGTGGCTATCTGCTCCTGTACTGTCTGTGAATAGCTGAAGAGGGATAGCCAGAGCCAATAATCACTCTCAGTGGAGCCTACATGCCAAGCTTGTACCATTCCAGTTTGCATGTGTGTTTGCTTTGGCTTGCACTGCAGTCCACAGCTACAGGAATAGGTCAACACCTTATCATCCCAAAGAGAAATCTTACACCTATTCACAGTCACTCCTCAGAGATACCTCTCACACTCCACCCCACCAACCCTAGGAAACCACTAATTTATCATCTGTCTCAGTGGATGTGCTTTTTCTGGATGTCCCATGTAAGTGGGATCATGTGATACACAGCCTTTCATGTCTGGCTTCTCTTATTCATCATGACACATTTAAGGTTTGTCTGTCCTGCACCGTGTCAGATCTTCATTCTCTTTGGTGGCTCAGTCACACTGCACCTTGCTGACCTGTCCATGTGTTATGGGACATTTGGGTTTTCTCTATCTCTTGGCTGTTACAAAGAATGTAGCTATGAACATTTACCTATGAATTAGTGTGTTGGTGTTTTCATCTTGCTTGGGCACATCCTCCAAGTGGTGTTGCAGGTTATGTGGTAATTCTGTTTAACAGTTTGAGGAATATTTTGAGGTTTGAGGCTGTTTTCCACAGCAGAGGCACCATTTTACATTCCTGTGGGCTGTGTGCCAGTGTTCCATGTGCCCTGTGTCCTCACCAATACATTGAGCCTGAGTCCCTAACTTTTAAAAGCTGGGGAAACGTCATTCATAAACATCTGTTTTCGGCTTCTTGCAGAGAAGTCAGCAACTCTATTGCATTAGGCTAGTGTTTGTGGCAATAACTGGATGAAGGGAGAGCTGGGAATTCCTTTTATGCAGGCACAGGCCCTGGAGTTAAGTGGTAGTGATTGTCTCACAGCTCCACAGATGTAGTAAACACTGACTTGTATGCTTTAAGTGGTAGATTGCACAACACATGAGTTACATCCCAACAGAGCTGTTAAAGATGGTGATCCATTCCTGTGACTGACTCCTCTGACTCCCAGAGGACCTTGTTGTACAGTGCTCAGGGCCTCTCTGGTTTGGGCTGGTGTTCCACTTTTCCCATTTGTCATCGTTGGGCCAGAGCTTCTGAGCCCTGCTGGCTTTTCACAGTTGTGTTTTCACCTGTCACTGAGGTTCAGAGCAACATTCTCGGGATGCTTATGACAAAAGCAGCCAAATGGCCCCATGACATTGATCTGCCTATATGTGTTCCCTGGGTCAGATCCTGTTCTGAACCCCACACTCATCAACTTTAGATGTCATCATCTTGCCCATTTCAGGGGCAGGATGTGGAGGCCTTGATAGTGGCTGGCAACAGCTAGAGCAGAAAACAGGGTCCCTTTTTTATCTGTGTTCCTGGGCCTGGTGATGATGGGCTTCCTGGCTTGGGTGAGCTCAGTGATGGTGGTGGTGGGGGGTGTCGTGGCAACCCTACCCCTGTTTCGTAGGAGCTGGCCCTCAGCACACTCATGAAGTTTGTGCAGCTGGAAGGAATGCACCCCTTGGAGAAGCCCAAGTGGGAAGGCAACTACCTGTTCCCCCGCAGACTCTTTAAGGTGAGGGTCTTGGCGGCAGCTCTCAAAGAACCTCATGGGGTAGGGGCTCAAAATGTGCCTCTGGCTTGGGCTGGCTAAACAGGTGGGTATTGGATAGGACATTTATGTATGCCCCTCCCTTAGGGGTGAGCTTGGCTGCTCAGGTGTCTTCTGTGGTGATCCATTGGTTGTGGGAAGTAGTCCTGTCAGTTGGCCTCTGGTATGGGGCTTGGTAGAGAGTCAGCAGCCTGTATGGATGCTGCTGGTCTATGCCTGGGGTGGGGAGAGGTGCTCACTCCCATTTCCACCCCCAGTTGGTGGTGGGAGGCCTATTGTCCACTGAGGAGGACCACAGCCTGCTCCTCTCCCAGTTCCGGGAGTATATGGAATATGATGACATCCGCTACCACACAATGCAGGCAGCCACTGACATTGTGGCCCAGGTCACCAACCTACATTCTGAGGTAAGTGGACAGGTCCCTTAGTTCTTCTGGTGGGTGGTGGGGCAGCATCCAGATGCTCAGACTAGGCTCCTGGCAGGTGTCCCTCACTTTCTGGAATAATGCCTTCACGTTGCTGTCTGCTGTGAGCCTGCCCCATCAGGAGCGCAATCTCTCCAACTTCTATGTGTCACACATGGGTGAGTGTCTGGCAGGAGGAGTTGGGGGCAGAGCCAGGACAGTAGCAGGTAACCCTTGGCCACTTGTGTCCTTGCAGAGTCATCGGACAAATGGAAAATTGCTCATCTGAAGGTGAGTCACTTCCAGAGGGGTGGGTAACCTTCCAAGGCCACAGCATCTCCCCTCTATGTGAGGACAGTCCATATATGTGGTATATATGTCCACATGTGTGGGAACCTTAGAGGCCCAGCCACCACCCCATTTCTCCAAAGAAAGCTCCCAGGACAGAGGTGGCAGCTAGCATGGCCCCAGGGCCACTCATGGGCAAGCGTGAAAGGAGATGCAGGCAGAGGCCAGATGCAGGCTTCATGGTTTCTGGAGACTCTTTCATGCCATACATCATTTCTGTGGGCAGTTTTAGATGTGCTGCACATTCTGCCTTTCTATACCTGCGAGGAATATAGTTTACCTCCCCTTGTTTTGCAGGGCTTTCTCTCTTGGAGTTTCTGAGACCTAGAGCTTCAGGGCCCAGCCTGGGGTTCTCAAGTTCTAAGGGCTCTAGCAGCTCCCAACCTAAGTAGGGACAGGGAGAAGCCAAGACGGGGTCAGCAGCGATGGGTGCAGTGTGTATTTGTTCCTAGGGCTGGTAGCTCTGGGGTCTGGGGTCAGGACAGGGAGGAAGGGTGGCAGCTTCTGAGGGGTAGCGGGTAGGGAGTGGCAGTGCAGCCTTGGCTGTTGCAGGAACACAGGAAGGCGTTCCAGGCCATGTGGCTCAGCTTCCTCAAGCACAAGGTAGGGACCTGGGGGGAGCACCCCATCTTCCTTGGGGGGACATCGTGGTATTCCGGGGGGCATGTGTCCTTATCTTTCGGGGCTCTGGGGGCATCCTGGTCTTCCTGGGGATAGGGGGGTTCTTTGCTCTTCCTAGGGGCCACACCCTGACCTGCTGCAACCCTCAGCTGCCCCTGAGCCTGTACAAGAAGGTGCTGGTGATAGTGCACGACTCCATCCTGCCACACTTGGCACAGCCCACGCTCATGATAGATTTCCTCAGCAGTGCCTATGACCTTGGTGAGGCCCAGCTATCAATGATGGGGGCTTGTCTCCTTTTTGTGGTGGCTGAGGTGGTGGCCCAGTGCCCACAGGTCTGCTGCCTCTTCCTGGACATTGTGGGTTGGGAAGAGGATGGTGGGATAGGTAGTGATGCCGGGACTCTGCTCAGGGTCCTCAGGGTGGGGTGTAGGATGGCTTCATGTCTGTATCTGTTGCAGGAGGGGCCGTCAGCCTCTTGGCCTTGAATGGACTGTTTGTCCTGATCCACAAGCACAACCTGTGAGTGTCACCCTGGAGTGTGGGTGTCCCTGACTCTCCCAGGCCTGCCAGACTGGGTCCCCACTCCCATCAGGTCAGGGTGTTAGGGGAGCGCACTGGGAATAGGTGGCTGAATCAGCTTCCAGCCTTGGGGCTGTGGTTCCCTGGGGTCCTCTCTGTGCTGGCATGCCGTCACCTTTGCCCCTACTCCCAGGGAATACCCTGACTTCTACCGGAAGCTATATGGCCTCCTGGACCCATCCATCTTCCATGTCAAGTATCGCGCCCGTTTCTTCCACTTGGCCGATCTCTTCCTGTCATCCTCGTGAGTACCTGGAGGATACCCAGCCTGGTCTCAGAACAGCTGGTGGTCCTGGGCTTCCCGGAGCTGGATCTAGGGACATTTGCTGGGTACCTAACCCTGTTCAGATCTGGGGCTGCAGTATTGGGCTAGGGAGGGGTGGGAGCCGCTGATCAGAGCTCTGGTGTCTCTTATCCTACTGCTTTGCCCAGCCATCTGCCCGCCTACCTGGTAGCTGCCTTTGCAAAGCGCCTGGCCCGCCTGGCACTGACGGCACCCCCCGAGGCCCTCCTCATGGTTTTACCGTTCATCTGCAACCTGTTGCGTAGGCACCCCGCCTGCCGGGTCCTCGTGCATCGCCCTCAGGCTTCTGGTGAGTATAGGGTGGGGCCAGGACCTGAGGTAAGGTGGGGGGCACTTGGTGTGGTCCTTCCCCCTTCCTGTGTCCCCAGAGCAACAGCAGATGAGGGCCTTTATTTCATTTCTAGAGCTGGATGCCGACCCCTATGACCCAGTAGAAGACGACCCGTCCAAGAGCCGGGCCCTGGAGAGCTCTCTGTGGGAGCTACAGGTGAGGGTGCCACCCTCTTGCTCAGCCAGCTGCATTCCAGCCCCAAATAAATCCCCTACATGGCCTTGGGCCCTGTGTCACCCTGGTCACCTAGAGGAAACCCTTATCCACCTGGAGCTGCTTCTTTCCCTGATGCAGCTGCATTGGGGGCGGGGGGATTTCACAGAGCTCAGCCCTGTTGCCCCATTTCCTGTTAGCAGCTTAGAAGCCCCAGAAAGGGAGGTTGCACCTGAGGGCACTCAGTAGGGCCACTGCAGGGCTGGTGCCCCCTTGACGGCCCCCTCATACCCCTCCCAGGCCCTTCAGCATCATTATCACCCTGAGGTATCCAAAGCTGCCAGTGTCATCAACCAGGCATTGTCTGTCCCTGAAGTCAGCATTGCACCACTCCTGGAGCTCACTGCGTATGAAGTAAGGGATGGGAGTACAGGGAGCTGGACTCCAGCGCCTGGGCCCAAGGATCACTGAGCACCAGCCTAATGGCTACTATCTGTCCTTACAGCTCTTTGAGCAAGACCTAAAGAAGAAGGGGCCCGAGCCTGTGCCCCTGGAGTTCATCCCAGCCCAGGGTTTACTGGGCCGGCGAGACGACCTTTGCGCCCAGCACTTCAGGCTCAGCTGACCCTGCCTTGACCCCACCCTCTCCCCAAATAAATGGTTTTGTAGGAGAGTGGCTCTGATAGAGTATGGGCCTGGATGGCATGCTCATATCCACCCTGGACCTGGCCTAGCCAGCCAGGCCATACAGAGTCCTCTGCCTTTTCTCTGTAGTTGGGGAGATCTGAAATGTGGCCCTGCCCCTCAGGACTTCAGGCAGATGGTGTCACAGGTGCCTGGGCCAGCCCTCTGCAGAACCTCCTGGATCTGATAGCCCAGCCCAGCCAGCCCTACTTGTATAGAGCCTCTCTGTAGTTAGACCTGGGGTGACTTGCAGGGACTCAACCTTGGTCAGTCATGGTGGAAGCCACAGGAAGGGCAGATGTATGGGTGCAAGTGTTTGGTCTGAGTGTATACAGGTGTTTAATGTGAGAGTATGTGATAAGTTTGACTGTGATGTGTGTGTTGTGTGAATGGCATTTATGTGAGTGTGATGTGTAGTGTATGATGTGTGGTGTGTGATGTTTGATGTGTGTGGTATGAGTGTGACGTGTGGTGTAGCTGAGTGTAATGTGTGTTGCAAAGTTTAGGGGTGGCTAAGTGCCAGTGACCCAGTCTGGGAGAGCCTTGCCATGGTCCAGGGATTGGTGGCCTTGAACAGAGGTCCAGGGGCAAGGGTCTGCATATCTAGTCCCAGTTGATAACTGTGGGCTCCAGGCAGCTGGAAGTTAATTGTCTTGTTTTGTTTCCAGTGTATTTTTTTTATTAAGTCATATACACATAAATCATGAGTACATTTGTGCATATGTGGGGTACAATGTGTTGATTTTTTTTATACAATCTGATGTGCTTACATCAAACCAATCAATATAGCTTTTGCCTCATTTATTTGATTATTGTGTTAAGACATTTATGTTCTACACTTGACAGATTTAAGTAGTACCCTTGCAATATGCTCCATAGGTGTGGTCCCGCTGTTTACCCTCCCTCTATCAAACCTCCCCACTTTCTTCCCTTCCCATTTCCTGTGTATTTATTTCATGGGACACCATTTATGCCAAACGAGCCTGCTTCTCCACCTAGAACAGGGACCCTGAGTTTTTTTTTTTTATAAATCTACTTGTTCAAAGAAAAGTCAGACAATTGCAGGCCCATGGCAGACTGGGCAGGACTGTGCCCCTCTGGATAGCAGGGCATTGCTGCCCACCACCCTTGAACCTCCTATCTGTGTCTGCCCCCAGGAGTGCTGGGCTTGCTTCACACTGTAGCTACTTGGATCTCGGAGCTGCTCTGTTGGCCAAAGGGCCCTACACATGGCCTGCAGGGGCTTCAGGAGGCCAGTGGTGGTAGAGGTGGAAGTGTCTCTGCCCACCTCCCACCACCACAGTGGTGCAGGGACAGGAGCAGCCCTGTTGCCTGGCTAGGTGCTTCCTTCAATCCGAACTGCTGTGCTTGCTCTTGCCCCAGGGTCTTTGCATTGGCCAGAGCCTCTGCCTCTACAGCTTCCCCCTGCATTGCCCTATCAGTAAGGTCAGAGTTTGCACAAGACCTCAGATAGGCCTCTGGACACCCCATTCATAGTCACGCACATGCACAGTTGCACATATATGTTCACACTCCACTGGCACCCATGTACCTTCCTCATGTTCATGAGCCATGTTCTTTGCTTGCTCATACTGTCTATGCCTGCCCCCATATGCCCTTGGGCTAGACCTGGGGCTAGTGCATGTCTGCACATAATCCTTTGGTGCAGGACAGACCTGGACGGCACCATCATAAGGAACATGTGCTGCACAGCCTGGTCCCCAACCTGTCCCTGGAGCCCAGCCCCAGGTAGTAGAGCACATGCTGGGCAGAAGCCAGGGAGGCTGGACAGTGTCTAACATCATGGCCAGAGTGGCCCTGGGACAGGGAGATGGTTTTGTGACCCTTATGCCCAGATCCAGAGAACCAAGTGACCAGCCTCTTACCTTAATCACCAGGAAGACAGAAACTGCTCAAGGTGGCAATGGTGCAGCTCTTTGTTTCCACCCATCAAAATTATAAAACCAAAATCCAACTCTGAGGTTTGAGTATCAGCAGGGCCCTGCCTGGACTTTTAGCAATGACAACAGGGTTGGTCCTTATGGATTCAGGCAGAATTCTCCCTCCCAGGCTGGGCTGTCCACACTGCCTGCAACTCCTGCTTCAGGCCTGGATGCAGGTTCTATCCAGCTCTCTTCTTTTTTATTATTTTTTTATTGTTGGGGATTCATTGAGGGTACAAGAAACCAGGTTACACTTGATTGCATTTGTTAGGTAAAGTCCTTACAATTGTGTCTTGTCTGGACTTGACCCCTGAAACTGTGGCACACACCAAGACCCCACCCCCCCTTCCCTCTCACTGCTCTTCCTTTCCCCCACCCTCCCTCCTTTCTCTCTCTGCTCTCCCCTTCCCCCACCCCCACTGTGTCATTAATTGTCATTAATTGTCCTCATATCAAAATTGAGTACATAGGATTCATGCTTCTCCATTCTTGTGATGCTTTACTAAGAATAATGTGTTCCATTTCCATCCAGGTTAATACAAAGGCTATAAAGTTTCCTTTTT
>CAUYQV010148080.1:0-35552 GCA_963574575.1 Galagoides demidoff | reverse complement strand
GCTATAAATTTCCCTCTTAGGACTGCCTTTGCAGTATCCCAGAGGTTCTGACAACTCGTGTCTTCATTGTCATTTTGTTCTAAAAATGTGGTAATTTCCTTCTTAATCTCATCTCTGACCCATCTGTCATTCAGCATAAGGTTATTTAGCTTCCATGTTTTTGCATGAGACTGCAGATTCCTGTTGTTACTGAGTTCAACTTTTATTCCATGATGGTCTGAGAAGATGCATGGAATAATTTCTATTCTCTTAAATTTACTTAGGTTAGACTTATGGCCTAAGATGTGATCGATTTTGGAGTATGTTCCATGGACTGATGAGAAAACTGTGTATTCAGTTTTTTTAGGATGAAATGTTCTGTAGATGTCTGTTAAATCCAAAAGTGGAATAGTTAAATTTAAATCTAAAATTTCTTTGCTAAGCTTTTTATTGGAGGATCTATCCAACACTGCTAAAGGAGTGTTAAAATCTCCAACTATGATGGAGCTCTGAAAGATCAAGTTGCTCATGCTTATTAGAGTATCTCTTATAAATTGAGGTGCATTCTTGTAAGGTGCATAAATATTGATAATTGATATCTCATCATATTGAGTATTACCCTTAACAAATATAAAGTAGCCATCCTTGCCTTTGCTTACTTTTGTTGGTTTAAAACCTATCGTATCTCCAAATAAAAGTGCAATGCCTGCTTTTTCTGCTTTCCATTTGCCTGGAATATAGATGACCATACCTTCACTCTGAGTGGATATTTATCTTTTTTTTTTTTTTTTTAGACAGAGCCTCAAGCTATCCCCCTGGCATCACAGCTCACAGCAACCTCCAACTCCTGGGCTCAAGGGAGTCTACTGCCTCAGCCTCCCAGGTAGCTGGGACCACAGGCCCCGCCACAACATCTGGCTATTTTTTTTTTTTTTGGTTGCAACCGTCATTGTTGTTTTGGCAGGCCCGGGCTGCATTCAAACCCACCACCTTAGGTGTATGTGGCCGGCACCTTAGCCACTTGAGCCACAGGTGCTGAACCTATATTTATCTTTTAAGGTAAGATGAGATTCTGTACACAGCAGATGTCTGGTCTGAACATATGTTTTCAATTCTCTCGGGTTTACCTTGGAACAGAAGTTCAGGATTATATAATAATTCAATGTTTAACTTTTTGAGGAATCACCTAGTTACATTCCATAGTGGCCACACTATTTTTTGTTCTCAATGTATAAGGGCTCTGATTTCTCCATAATACATTTTGCAGAATTCAACACCCTCTCATGGTGAGAATATTCTATATTCTAGGAATAGAAAGAAACCTTCTCAAAATGGTAACGGGCACTGATGAAACTCCCACATATTACATCATACTTAATATTGAAATATTGAAAGTTTTTGTCTTAAGATTTAAAACAAGGTCAATATGACCACTCTTGCCATTTATACTAGACACTGTACATTGTACTAGAAGTTATAAGTAGGACAATTTAGTGGTCACTGAATAACTATACAAAGATTTCCTTAAATATCTGTAATCAAAAATCTTCCAGGCTATGCCAAGGGATTCTGTGTGTTGGCCACACCTTCACCATTCAGCCAGGAAGTTCTACTTTAACCTTTACTTCCTCTTTGTGCAAAGCCTCAATATCAGCAGGAGGTAAAAGTTCACTTTCAGGCCTTCTTGGGTAATATTTTAGACATGTTTGGAGCTCTTGCCATGTACAAGGCTTTGTAAATTATCAGAAATACATTGAAGCTTTTCTAAAACATTAGGGATTTCTCATTCACTAAGCCTTTCCTCTCAAGCTTTTTGATTAGTCTATTCTTTGTTTCAACTCTTACCTATCATCTCCTGCTGAAGCAACTGACATATTAGCTTATACATCAGGCATCCTCAAACTACAGCCTGCAGGCCACAGGTGGCCCACTGAGGACATTTATCCGGACCACCAGATCTTTTTGCCACCGACTCATCCCAGGGCCCACAATCCAGCCCTCCAACGGTCTGAGGGACAGTGAACTGGCTCCCTGTTTAAAAAGTTTGAGCACCCCTGCAAATGTTTTCAACAAATGTCCTCTGAGAAGCAGTTTTAGCATTAGGTCAATTCTGAGTTAAGCCAGTCTTCTACGGAGCCATAAAACTGGTCAGAACAAGTAATTAATTACAATTATTCCAAATGAGGTGTATTGTGCTCTCTGAGGTACCAAGGACTATTATTTCCATAGCTACTGCTCAGTTTGGCTTAAACAACAGTTATTTATTTTCGCATACTTCTGAAGGCCAATAGTCTAAAATTAGGGTGCCAATATGGTCAGTTTCTGGTTAGAACTCTCTTCCCAACTTGTACACTCCATCTTCTCACTGACCTCACATGATAAGTAAAGAGACAGAAGAGAGCAAGTTCTCTGGTATATCTTCTTATAAGGGCACCATTTCCAGCATGCAGGTACCACCCTTATGCCCTCAACTTAATCATTTCAGGAGGGATCCTTTTCTAAATACCATAATGCCACCTGTTATACATTCAACATGTAAATAGAGGGGAACAAAATTCAGCCTAGCATTTTGCCCCTAGCACCCAAAAATTCATATCCTTCCAAAAGAAAAATACTGTGTATATTCATTCTATCCCCTAAGTCCAAAAAAACTTAACTTTTTTTTTTTTTTTTTGGAGATAGAGTCTTTCTTTGTTGCCTTTGGTAGAATGCCCTGGAGTCACAGCTGACAGCAACCTCAAATGCCTGGGCTCAAGTGATTCTCTTGCCTCAGGCTCCCAGGTAGTTAGGACTATAGACACCTATCACAATGCCCAGCTATTTTTAGAGACGGGGTCTAGCTATTACTCAGGCTGGTCTCAAACTAGTTGGATATGAGCTCAAATTATCCACCCACCTCGGCTTCCCAGAGTGCTAGGATTACATGTGTGAGCCACTGTGCTGAGCCTCAAAAAACTTAACTTCTTCCAGCATGAACCATTATATTAAAAGTCGTACACCTCATTTAAAAATCTTCTAAATCAGCTATGTTAAAATTCAAGAGACAATTCATTCTAAGGCAAAATTTCTTTCTAGTTGTGCACCTGTAACCAGATAAGTTATGTGCTTCCTAAATACAATGGTGGAGTAGGCATAGCATAGAGATTCCTATTCCAAAAGGGAAAAATCAAAAAGTAGAAAGGAGTGCTGGTCCCAAGCAACTACAAACCCAGTAAGACAAATTTCATTAGACCCAAAAAATAAAGAATCATTTTGATTTGATGTCTTGTCATTCTAGGCCAACAGGAGTGCAGAATCACTCCCAAGGTTCCAGGTGGCTCCATGGAGACAACAATTCCCAAGGCTTTGAGCTGAGGCCATCTGGCCCTATTGAAAACAACCTAGTAGCCTGGATAATCACCTTTGAAATAATTTTTCCATCTTCTTAAAGAATAGACCATGTTTGCAGCTAAATAGCTCTAATGTCCCATCCTATTAAGCCCAGAAATTTAAACAGCCTTCCTTCATTTCATCCCATCTCCATATTTTTCAGTTCAAATTAGCAGCATTTCTGCTTACATTATTCCATATGCAATATTAAATGTTTGCTTGGCCATATTCTCAGTGTTCTCTTCAGAACAAACTTTCTCATATTTTTGCAATACGGACAGGCTAAGAGTTTTCCAAATCTTGAAGTTCTGGTTTCCTTTTGTTTAACAATCCCTTCTTTAGAGTGGGACTCAATGGCACACACTGGTAATCCCAGCACTCTAGCAGGCTGAGGCAGATGGATTGACTAAGCTCATGAATTCCAGACCAGCCTAAGCTAGAGCAAGACCTTGTCTCTAAAAATAGCTGGGCATTGTGGCAGGCACCTATAATCCCAGCTACTTGTGGAGCTGAGGCAAGAGAATCCCTTGAGCCCAAGATTCTGAGGTTGCTGTGAGCAACGACACCACAGCACTCTACTAAGGGCAAAAAAATAAGACTCTGTCTCAAAAAAACATCCTTCTTTATTTATCTCTCTCCTTTCACAGTTTACTATAAGCAGTCAAGAGGCACCAAGGTGCTTCTCAAGTATCTATCCCTAAAAGCAAATAAAATATCTTCAGATAAATATCTAATTTCATCATGCACAAGTTCTACTTTCCAAAGAACATGAGAACACAATTCAGCCCAATTTTTTGGACTTTGCAACAAAGATGGTCTTTCTTACAGATTCCAATAACATTTCCTTCATTTCTTTCTGAATCCTAAACAGACTCACCCTTAACATTTATATTTCGGGCATGCACATGAAAACTTTTCCGGCTCAGTGCCTATGGCTCAAGTGGCTAAGGCACCAGCCACATACACCTAAGGTGGCAGGTTCAAATCCAGCCCAGGCCCACCAAACAACAATGATGGCTGCAACCAAAAAATAGCCAGGCATTGTAGCAGGTGCCTGTGGTCCCAGCTACTTGGGAGGCTGAGGCAGGAGACTCACTTGAGCCCAGGAGTTGGAGGTTGCTGTGAGTGGTAATGCCACAGGACTCTACCCAGGGGGACAGCTTGAGGCTCTGTCTCAAAAAAAAAAAGAAAAGAAAGAAAGAAAACTTTTCCACACTATATCCATTACCCAGTTGCAAAAGTATCTCCACATTTTTGAGTATTGTTCTCTCTTATTCACCTTAGACTTGGTGGTTTCAACAACAGAAATGTATATTTTCACTGTTATAGAGGCTAAAAGGCTAAGATTAGGGTAACCATATGGTCAGACATGGTGAAGGTTTTCTTACTGGCATGCAAATGGCCACCTTCTCAATATATAAGTATATGTCCCTTTCTCAATAAGTACTTAGGGAGAGAGAGATAGACCAGGCTCTGCAGTGTCACTTTATTAAAGACATTAATGCCATGATGAGTGCCCCATCCTCATGACCTCTTCTAATCTAAGATCCCATCTCCAAATACAATCATACTGAGGACTAGCACTTCAACATATAAATTTAGGGGTGAGACATAGTACGTTCTTTTCCAAAGGATTCTCTTATAATAGATATCAAGGTAAAAAAATGTATATTCCTTCATATTAGCTTAATTTAAAGATTAAGTTCTAAGAGACAATTTTTAATTAAGTGAAATATTTGAATATTGAAGTCTTAAGAGATTATACAGACATGTTAGAAGTAAGTAATAGCAAAAATTATGTAACTATAACTCTGATATAACTAGAACACATAATGTCAGTGGAGCCATTCAGTGTTTCCCCAAGCACATTTATTAATCCATCTCATTTTAGTTGGCTATACTCAGAGGTTTACTGAGGCATTGTAATTTCTTCAAATTGCAGTTTTAATGACCAATGCATTGCATTTTTATCTTAATTCAGTGACTTAACTCACTTACTAATTGTTTCAGTACTATGATCATCGGACAGTTGAAAGAATCTGTGATCTACAAAGCTTTTGACATATTCATACTTTTTCATCATAGACATTCCTCTTATTTCCAGCTTGGGTGCTGCCAGAAACATCCTTTAAGAATATAATAATGAATATGAAATAAATTATATCAAGACTTCATCATTCCAAATATCACAGGGTGATAGTTTCATTTTGTATTTAAAAGTTATTTGTTTAAAATTAAACATCTAGAGACTTAGTTAACCCCGAGGTCAAAATACTTAGTTCAAAGAAACTTTGATTCCCTTAATTATTCCCATCATAGTGTACATTTAAGGTAGTTCCATTTATCATTAGTCAAGAAAATTAATCTAATAAAACTACTGATGTGAAACCTGATTATGATACATTTGAAGCAGTGGTTCTCAACCTTCCTAATGCTGTGACACTTTAATAGAGTTCCTCGTAGTGTCGTGACCCCCGAGGGGGTGGTTTGAGAACTACTGGTTTAAAGAAACTATTTTCCTCACTTTACTGATTATCTATCTCTAAAAACAAACAAAATTGATTAGTGAGTGTGTGGAAAGCAAATATTTGAAACAATAGTTTATAGAAGGGAGAGCTATCATCTTAGGATTTTTTTAATTTACAAAGAGGGTACAAAGGTTTGGCTAACACTTCTGGTAAGAAATATTTCACTTTAGAAAAGTGAAAGTGATAGCTAGTATGTCATAAGTTTCTCCTTGCATTATCAAAAGCCTCTAACATTTTAAATCAATTTTCCCTGGTGAATGCTAAGTTCTTTTATGTAAATATTAACATTAATACTTCATTTATAGAATAATGAATTCTTTATGTGAACAAAAAGCAACCCTAAAGTAAAGACCAACATAATACAGAGCCATCTTTAATAGAAGAGCCTAAACTGCACTCTAAAAGACAAAGACAGTTAGTAGTAAAAGTACAACCTAGGCCAAGGAATTAATTAGAAATTCTTCCTCTACTGCTGCATGTAATTGCTATAAGTGTGAAATAAGCCAAAAATTGAATTAGTTGTCTTGGATCAAACTTTGCACTTTTCCAACTGGGTGGTTTGACTATTATATGCAACTGATACATCTGGGAACCAGGGTCATGCCAAGCAGGAAACAACATTAAAATCTTACAAGAGAAACACTACCTCACTTTTGCAACCTAGAAAAAATATCAAATGTGTGTTCTATCATGGTTTCATAGAACTCTAATTCTATAAAATCATTTCACCACAAAACAACAATTATTGAACTAGTAAAATTTAAACAAATGATTGCCCATTTCACATATTTCTTTAAGAATTATAAAAACAAGGCCTTGTTTTGTTTTGTTTTGTTTTGTTTTAATAAAGCATTTATTTCACTGTCTTTTGAAGTAGAATTGAGGCTGAACTGGACATGAAATGGTTAGTCCTTTTCCTGTCTTCTTTAGATTGTATACCATATTTATTTTAAGATATATCATAGTAAAACCAGTGAGTACCAAAAACAGAGAATAACTAAGTATATCAAAACTGAAAATCGGAGAGGGAAGGGCAAGGCAAGATGGCCGACTGGAGCCAGCCTCTGACAGAAGATCCCATCCAGAGGGAAGGATAATGTTCAGAAAGTACCCAATTAAGCTGAAGACTGGGAGCCAAGCCAAGAGAGAACAGTGATATCTGCAGGTCACCTCTGCTGAGGCAAGCTGCGACTCCAAGAAAGCAAACTTCAGCTAAGACTTCACCAGAGTCACTGATCTACTAGGATCAGACAAGAACCAGCTGAATAAAAGACAGAGACACCTAACCCTACCACACCAAGCAGGTTTCCTCAGCCTCACACTGTAATACTGTATGGGTCCTTTGCAAAGCTATAGGGGAAAAGCTGCAGCCATCATTCCCAGATGCTTGACAAAGGGCTGGTTAACTGCAACCCCAGGAACTTTCAATCCAATTTCACCTTATCTGCCCATCTAGTCAATGGTGAAAAGCAACCATGAGGTGGAATCAGTGGAAAAACTCTGGCAACATGAACAATCAGAGTAGATCAACACCCTCAAGGAATGATAGGGCAGATACAGCACAAGATCCCATTCATAAATAAATGGCTGAGATGTCAAAAATTGAGATCAGAATTTGCATACCAAATAAGATCAACAGAATGGAGGTAAGGATGGAATTAGCATTTCAAGGAGTAATTCAAAAGATGTCTCAAGAATTCAATGAATTCAAAGACAAAAATCACCACAGATTTTGACACATTGAGGCAAGAACTTGTAGCCTTCAAAGATCTTATAAATACAGTAGAATCCCCCAGTAACAGAATGAAAAAGGCAGAAGAAAGGCTCTCTGACATTGAAGACAAAGCTTTTGAACACTTCCAAATGCTCAATGAGGAAAAAACCTGGAGAATAAAAATGGATCATTCTTTCAGTGAGCTCTGGGATAAGTTGAATAGATCTAATATTCACCTTATAGGAATACCTGAAGGTGATGAGGTTGCTGTGAAGGATACAGAAGCTTTATTTCATGAAGTAATCAAAGAGAAATTTACAGACATGCCAAGAGATTCTGAAATCCAGATAGCGGACAGTTTTGGAACCCCGGTATAACTCAGTCCAAATAAAAATTCTCATAGACACATTATAATTAGCTTCATCAAAGTTAATATGAAGGAGAAAATTCTGCAAGCTGCAAGATGTAAGAAAACCATAACCTACAAGGGGAAGAACATTAGAATGACTTCAGATTTTCTGCTGAAGCCTTTCAAGCTAGAAGAGGGTGGTCATCGACCTTTAATCTCCTTAAACAAAGTAACTTTAAACCCAGGATCCTGTATTCAGCTAAACTGAGTTTCATCTATGATGGAGAAATTAAATACTTTAATGACATTCACATGTTGAAGAAATTTGCCATAACTAAAGCAGCTCTCCAGGATATCCTCAGACCTATCCTCCACAATGGACAGAACAATCCTCCACCACCAAAGTAAACTCACTCAGAAACTTTTGATCAAATTCCAACCTCCACAGTGGTGAAAGGATTAAAAACATTCACTGGGCTTTTGAAAAACTTGATACCCAAAATACTATCTGGCTTATCAATACTCTCAATTAATGTGAATGGCTTAAATTGTCCTCTAAAGAGGCACAGGTTGGCTGACTAGATACAAAAACTCAGGCCAGACATCTGCTGCATTCAATAATCTCACCTTAGTTATTGTGTTAAGATGTTTTTATTCTACTTTTAGAAAGATTCCTTGTACTCTTGCAAGATAAACCATAGAGGTGATACCTCAAAACATCCTCCCTCCACCCATCCACCTCCCTCCCCTCCCCATAGTCTTAGGTTATAATTAGGTTATAGCTTTAAATTAGTTTCATAATAGGGCTGTGTACACTGGATAATTTTTCTTCCATTCTTGAGATACTTTGCTAAGAAGAACATTTTCCAGCTTCATCCATGTAAACATGAAGTAGGTAAAGTATCCATCTTTCTTTATGGCTGCATAGTATTCCATAGTGTACATGTACCACAATTTATTGATCCATTTGTGGATCAATGGGCACTTGGGTTTCTTCCATGACCTAGCAATTATAAATTGGGCTACGATAAACATTCTGACACAATAACTAAGAAAATGACATGAAGGCTATATTAACCAGTTTGATGAAAATATTTCAAATTGTATGTGAAAACACCACACTGTACCCCATGATTGCATTAATGTACACAGCTATCATTTAATAAAAAGAAAAATTGTATTGTGTTTTTTAAAAAAAAGAATGGAGGAAAAAGTATCCAATGTATTCAGTACTTCTATGAAACGAAGTTATATTTACTCACACATTCTTATAAAAGATAGAACACAACTATAGCCCAGGATGAAGGAGAGAAATGGAGTGGGAAGGGAGGGGAGGGGGAAGACTTGATAGAGGGAGGATAAAAAGCAGGATCACAAGTAGGGAGCATATTGCAAGGGTACAAGTCAAATCTGTCAAGTGTAGAACATAAAAGTCTTAACACAATAATCAAGTAAATGATGTGAAAGCTATGTTGATTGGTTTGATGTAACCACTTCAGTTTGTATAAAAAAATCAACACATTGTACCCTAC
This sequence comes from Galagoides demidoff, assembly GCA_963574575.1. Classification (NCBI taxonomy): domain Eukaryota; kingdom Metazoa; phylum Chordata; class Mammalia; order Primates; family Galagidae; genus Galagoides; species Galagoides demidoff. Next base: position 26,081 of record CAUYQV010148080.1, on the reverse strand, counting down.
ATATGCATAAATGTACTAATGATCTATGTGTATATGACTTAATAAAAAAAAGAATAAACCAATAACACAATTTTGGAAAAAAAAAAGAAAGAATCTCACCTCACCTTAAAAGATAAACATACACTCAGACTGGAGGGATAGCCATCTATAATTCAGGCAAATGGAAATCAGAAAAAAGCAGGGGTAGCAATTTTATTCACAGATACAATAGGCTTTAATCCAACCAATGTAAGGAAGGATAAGGATGGTCACTTCATATTTGTTAAGGGCAACACTCAGCATGATGAGATTTCAATTATCAACATTTATGCACCCAACCAGAATGCACCTCAATTTATAAGGGAGAGTTTAACATACATGAGCAACTTGATTTCCTCCAACAACATAATTGTCAGAGATTTTAACACTCCTTTGGCAGTGTTGGATAGATCCTCCAAAAAGAAGCTAAGCAAAAAAATTTTAGACTTAAAGTTAACCATTCAACATTTGCATCTAACAGACATCTACAGAACATTTCATCCTAACATTACTGAATACACATTCTTCTCATCAGCCTATGGATCATCCTCCAAAATTGATCACATCTTAGGTTACAAGTCTATCCTCAGCAAATTTTAAACAATAGAAATCATTCTTTGTATTTTCTCAGACCATCATGGAATAAATAAAAATTGAACTCAGTAACAACAGGAATCTGCATATGCATATAAAAACATGGAAACTAAATAACCTCATGCTGAATGATAGCTGGATCATAGATGAGATTAAGAAGGAAATTACCAAATTTTTGGAACAAAATGATAATGAAGACATGAATTATCAGAATGTCTGGGATACCACAAAGGCAGTCCTAAGAGGGAAATTTATAGCATTGCAAGCCTTCCCCAAGAGAATGGAAAGAGAGGAAGTCAACAACTTAATGGGACATCTCAAGCAACTGGAAAAGGAAGAACATTCCAACCCTAAACACAGCAGAAGGAAAAGAAAATAACTAAAATTAGAGCAAAACTAAATGAAATTGAAAACAAAAGAATCATATAACAGATCAACCAATCAAAGAGTTCGAAAAGGTAAATAAAATAGATAAACCTTTAGCTAACCTAAGCAGAAGTAGAAGAGTAAAATCCCTAATCTCATCACTGAGAAATGATAAAGGCCAAATAACAACAGACTCCTCAGAAATTCAACAAATCCTTAATGAATATTACATAAAACTCTATTCTCAGAAGCATGAAAATCTAAAGGAAATAGATGAAATAGATCAATACTTGGAAACATGCCACCATCCTAGACTTAACCAGAAAGAAGTGGAAATTTTGAATAAGCCTATAACAAGTTCTGAGGTAGCATCAACTATAAGAAATCTCCCCAAAATAAAAGCCCAGGACCAGATGGCTTCACATCAGAATTCTACTAAACCTTTTTTTTTTTTTTTTTTTTTTGTAGAGACAGAGTATCAATTTTTCACCCACGGTAGAGTGCAGTGGAGTCGCTCCAGCAACCTCCAACTCCTGGGCTTAGGCGATTCTTCTGCCTCAGCCTCCCAAGTAGCTGGGACTACAGGCACCCACCACAACGCCCGGCTATTTTTTGTTGCAGTTTGGCCAAGGCTGGGTTTGAACCCGCCACCCTTGGTATATGGGGCCGGCACCCTACTCACTGAGCCACAGGCGCCTCCCTCTACCAAACTTTTAAAGAGGAACTAGTACCTATATTACGTAACCTTTTCCAAAAAATGGAAAAAGAAGGAATACTTCCCAACACATTCTATGAAACAAATATCACCCTGATCCCCAAACCAGGAAAAGACCCAACAAGAAAAGAAAATTATAGACCAATATCTCTAATGAATATTGATGCAAAAATATTCAATAAGATCCTGGCAAACAGAATCCAACAACAGATCAAACAAATTATACATCACGACCAGGTGGGTTTCATCCCACAGTTCCAAATATGGTTCAATATACGTAAATCCATAAATAAAATATATCACATAAACAAATTAAAAAAGAAAGACCATATGATTCTCTCAATGATGCAGAAAAAGCTTTTGACAATATCCAACATCCTTTCTTAATCAGTATGCTGATTAAGAAGGAACATTTCTTAAACTGATAGAGGGCATCTACAACAAACCCACAGCCAATATCATAGTGAATGAAGTAAAATTGAAATCATTGCCACTCAGATCAGGAACCATGTAGGGATTCTCTCTGTCTCCACTGCTTTTTAACTTTGTAATCGAAGTCTTAGCCACCGCAATCAGGCAAGAGAAGGCAATTAAGGGGATCCAAATAGGATCAGAGGAGATCAAACTGTCACTCTTCACAGACAATATGATTATATATCTGGAAAATCCCAGGGACTCAACTACAAAACTCTTAGAAGTGATCAAGGAATAAAGCAACGTCTCAGGGTACAAAACTAACACTCACAAATCTGTAGCCTTTATATATACCAACAATAGTCAAGGGGAAAAACCAATCAACCAAGGACTCTATTCCCTTTACAGTAGTGCCAAAGAAGATGAAATATCTGGGATTATATCTAAATAAGGATGTGAAAGATCTCTATAGAGAGAACTATGAAACAGTGAGAAAAGAAATAGCTGAAGATGTCAACAAATGGAAAAAATATACCATGCTCATGGCTGGGAAGAATCAACATTGTTAAAATGGCTATACTACCTAAAGCAATCTACAGATTTAATGTTATCACTATTAAAGCACCTCTATCATACTTTAAAGACCTCAAAAAATTAGTACTTCATTTTATATGGAAACAGAAAAAAACTCAAATACACAAGACATTACTCAGTAATAAAAAAAAATCAGGAATAATCATACTTCCAGACTTCAGACTATACTACAAATCGACAGTGATCAAAACAGCATGGTACTGGCACAAAAATAGAGAGGTAAATGTATGGAACAGAATTAAAGACCAAGAGGTGAACCCAGACACTTATCATCATTTGATTTTTGATAAGCCTATTAAAAATATAAATTGGCGAAAAGATTCCCTACTCAACAAATGGTGCTGAGTGAATTTGCTGGCAACCTGTAGAAAATTGAAACTGGACACACACCTTTCTCCTCTAACAAAAACTGACTCTCACTGGTAAAAGGATTTAGATTCAAGACGTGAAACAATAAAAATTCTCAGAGAGAGTGCAAGGGAAATGCTTGATAAAATTGGCCTGGGAGAATATTTAATGAGGAGGACACCCCAGGCAATTGAAGCAACATCAAAAATACATTACTGGGACTTGATCAAATTAAAAAGCTTCTGCGCTGCCAAGAACACACTAAGTAAAGCAAACAGACTGCCCTCAAAATGGGAGAGGATTTTTGCAAGTTATATTTCCGACAAAGGTTTCATAACCAGAATCCACAGAGAATTGAAACTTATTACTAAAAAAAAAAAAAAAAAAATAGTGATCCCATTTCATTGTGGGCACGAGACATGAACAGAAGCTTCTCTGAAGAAAACAGGCACGTGATATGCAGACACATGAAACAATGCTCATCATTATTAATCATCAGAGAAATACAAACCAAAACAACTTTGAGATACCATATAACTCCACATCACAAAATCCCAAAACTACATATACTGGTGTGGATGTGGAGAAAAGGGAACACTTCTGCACTGCTGGTGGGAATGAAAGCTAGTATGTTCCTTTTGGAATGGAAGCTAGTATGTTCCTTTTGGAAGGTTTATCTATTTTGGAGAACACTCAGGGATCTAAATGTAGACCTGCCATTTGATCCTGTAATTCGTCCTCTAGGTGTATACTCAAAGGACTGAAAATCATTTGGCAATAAAGACATTTGCACCAGATTGTTCATTGCAGCTCAATTCATAATTTCCAATTCATGGTAGAAGCCCAAGTGCCCATCGACCGATGAAAGGATTAATTAATTGTGGTATATGCATACCATGGAATACTGGGCAGCATTAAAAAAATGGAGACTTTGACTTTATCTCTTTTATGTTTACAAGGATGGTGCTGGAAAATATTGTTCTTAGTAAAGTATCTCAGGAATGGAAAAAAAATATCCAATATACTCAGTACTACTGTGAAACCAAATTATAATCACTCACACTTGCATATGAAAAACAAAACACAACTATAGCCTGGGATGAAGGATGGAGAAGGGAAGGGTAGGTGAATGGGTCAATAGAGGGAGGGTTAGTAGGGGGACCACACCTATGGAGGATATTGCAAGTACAAGTTGGCTCTATCGGGTGTAGAACACAAATGTCTTAATCCTGTAATTGGGTGAATGAGGTGAAGGCTGCATTGATTAGTAGGATGTAAGCACTCAAATTTGTACAAATGATCAACACATTGAATCCCATAATGGCATAAATGTATTTATGACCTATGTACAAATGACTTAATTTTAAAAAAAAACTGAAAATGAGCACATTTGCTCTAGCTCTTTCTAGTACGTTAGTGAACTCTGCCAATAGATAAACATGCAATTTGACTCTTTCTTCATTTTTTTGTAGGCAAATTATTTTATTTTTAAACTTCTAAGATCTGAAAACAAGATAGACTGGGTTAAGTGACATAGTTTTCTGAAACTGAATGTGCTCATTTGGAGCTCAGTTTTATAAAAACAACTTCCTAAAACTCTAGAAGGTGGAGATACTATTGTTTTCACAATCTATGATTAGGTGAACTCATCAATTTCAGTTGGTAACATCCTTTTTTTCCTTGAAAAGGGTATAAAAAGTTCTAGAATCGATTTATTTTTCTGATATTACACTGCCAGTCTCATCCCAAACATGTTCCAGAAGGCATACACCATGTACAGAAACCCATCTTCATCCATATGCATCACAGTTGGGTGTGGAGACACTCGCCATGCTGTGTTCATTCACCAGCAGGAAGAAAGCTTGGTTAGCGCCGAGCTTTAAGAGACTTCTAATTATCTTGATAAATTCACTCATGTTGATATGATCAAGTACAAGAAAGTTGGTTTTATTCAGAATAGGAAGCTGCTTCTCAACCTTATATCATTCTATCATCACCGGGATTTTGGTAGGGTGCTACTCTCGGATAAGCTGGACATCTACTCTCGGTTCCTAGGTGGGGTGGGCTGCTTGAAGGTCTTCTCTGACTTCACGGCAGGGGAAGTGCTTTACAGCACGAAGGGTCCAGGAGGTTTTGGAGCATGACTGCAGTGGAGATTCCTACTTGGGTAATAGAGACTTCCCCTGTCTCTTTACTTTTGAATTCATATAGTTTAAAAGTTGAATGTAACCTTAGAATATAACTTGACGTCTTATTTTGTTTTGAATTCCTAAGGTTTAATACAATGTGTGGTTCATAGCAAAATGTCAACACATACTTTTTAAATAGTTTAATGGATTCAAAACTGGTACAAAAATGTAATTGGACTGTATATGTATCAGGATATATATTTTAAAATTACAATGTATACCATATGGATCATTTATGAATGAATCAGATGTTTGGTATGAGGTATTCATTGATCCTACCAGAGAATCATCACTAAATGGTAGAACCATGACAGAATAGTTTCCAATGCAACACAGTATCAACTAGATCCAAATAGCTACATGACCCAGGCAACAGAATGAACTGATACCTGGAAATTGATCAGTCTCAGTGAATTATCAGTCTCTGTTTAGAAATTACCATGATGACAATCAACTGACAAGTCCTTGTATTAAAATAAATGAGCAACCATTAACTAACTTCCCTGCTGCTGAGTACAACATAAATTCACTTAAAGCAGGTAGACCAGTGGTATGTGTACACATAAATTTGGCCTGAGGAGGTGACCCGAATTCTTATTTTAGGCAAATGCTTGTCTTTTCTCTTTCTAGCATCTAAAGAGGATGGGACTTTTTTAAAAAGTGAGATAAATATGAATGATTGCAGATATGAATAATGCAAATAACAAGGACCAACAAAAATATTATTTTACCATTTGGTACTTATTTGTACTATCACTTCTCAAAACACTAATTTATTATTTAAACATAAAGAAGTCATAACACATACATTTAAAAATGATGCTGCTCTATAGACTTTTTACATAGACCTTCCTAAAACTTTGATACAATAATATTTGTGACCCTGGAAATGACATTTTAATGAATTCTCTTCCATGTTGGCAATTAGAGAATCAAATATTATAGAAATGAACACTGAGAGCATCTTGCCTTTGGACACTTGCAAATTTAATAAAATAAGGTAACTGGAGCACAGAAAATGTGATAATTGTCTCATATATTATGATTTATAAGTTGTAGGAAGAAAGGGACTAGAATATGTATATGAATGTATTATAATGTTCATTAATTATTATTAAAACTATTGACATTTCTTCTTATTGTCCAAAGTAAAGGGGGAACCAGAGAAACCAGCAGCCAGATCACCTCAGAAAGAAGGAAAAGTTTTAGATAAAAACAAACAAACCTAGAGCAGGTGTAATTCTGAGGGAAAAGTGCCAGAACCTACAAGAGATTCCATGGGAATAACTTCTGGCACAGAACAAGAAGGAACAAGATATCAGTTGAGAACAACCCCTGAGTGGCTTGGAATTCAATAAAAAGGGTAGGTGAAGCAGTTTATATATCCCTCCCTCACATCTGTCAACCAACTCTTAAGGTGCTAGATAGCCTTTCTACCCTCAAGAGCCTAACATCTGCTACCACCAGTGAACTGAGAACTTTTTTTGAGGAGAAAACACCAGCCTGACACACTCTTAGAGAACATCCCATCACCACAGACCATATTGCTTCTCTACTCACCATGCATCTTTGCCCTCCCCAAGGGACTTCAGTCACTCAGAATTTATCCTGCTCCTTCCCACATGAATATTTCCCAACTCCAGCCCACACTGCAGGAGCCACAGGAGGTTGGTGGATCTTGAAGGGTCTGCATGACCTCAGAACCTGGACATCCTGGGTAGGCTGCCGTCCAGGGAAAAGGACAGAGGTAACCAGAGTGCTACTTTCCCTCCATTCAGGCTATTTTAATCCCATTCCCATCCCCTTCCCAAGGTTGCCAAGAAGACAACTGAGCCAAAACTCTCAGGAGCTGCTTCTTTCTCCTTGTTGCTGTCTACACCACACTGCGGCTTCCACAGAGAGTTGGACTCAAAACTTCCCCTTAGAGACCTGCAAAGAACTAAGGAGTGCTCAGACTACATGCTCTCTGCTCACTAGTCCTCCCCTGCACTACATACCTGAATGTTCAATCAGAGCAGGGTACACTCCAAAGCAGAGGGACATCAAAACTGCATGAGCACAGGCAACTCAAGCATCCTTCTCCCAGGCACAGTCAGGGATTGATGTTTGGAGACCAGGGACAGGCCTAAAGGCCAGGACTTGATCAGGAGCACAACAGGGAGGTTTGTTAACTAATATCAGGAAACAAGAGAGCCCATGTAGGCAAGACTGGAAAGAGAGCACAACATGGAGCCCAGCCATAGTTCACCCACAGAGCATCCCTCCCACCACAGGAAGGGCATGCTCTCTGCCTGAGACAGGATCCTGGACAGGGAGATTCTCAGTCCATGATACTACTGGGAGGACTTCAGTTAATTTGAGTTCCTTTCTGCTGGCAAATGCCAGTGGGAGACTGAGGAGCAGGGGTGAGGGGTGAACAGTGAAACCTGCTCCTGACAACCACACTCTGAATCTCAAATGGTCTTGCCTCCACAAGGAGAACTTCAGGCTAAGTGGAGCCCTTCTATGGTAACTTTCCCCAAAAGCTAGGGGCAAGCATTTATTCTCTGTGAAAACAGCTACTTTACCAGCTTTTATGGAGGTTGAGGGAAAGCTCACCCAACACAGCCTCACCTATTCTCACTCTCCAACTCACCTCTATTGTTGCAAAGAAGAAGGATTCACCATGAACTTCCATGGTGCCACCCACCACCTGGAACATTCAAGGGCTTCACCTGAGGGACTAGAGCCAGTCATAAGTCCCACAAACAATACTGTAGCACATTCCTTCCAGCAAGCACAACTTAGTGACAGGAAGATAAATTTACCCATCCCGTTATAGCATTCACTGCTTCAGTCATAAAAGCTGTGGCTGGTTCTTACTATGAACACTACTGTCTCAGAGAATAAATTGAGCTTGTCAATACAATTCAAACTATTAAAAAGCCCATTTTTCATGGGAAAGAGAAAGGATTTCAAAAACCTCCACTGTACCTCATCAAAGAGAGATGGGGATTCTGCCCACATATATAGCTGATGCAGCTATAGCCTACAAACAACTAGCAACTAAAACACACCACACCAAAGATATCTATAGCCAAGGCATCCAACCAGAACCTAGATCAGCATGAAAGCAACCACAAACAAAGCCAAAATTCTTTCCCAACATATACTACAGAAATCCCTTTATAAGGATGAGGGGGGAAGCCCATCTAAACAAAAAAAGAAAGAAAGAAAGAAAGAAATCAAAAACTAAGGCTCAAGGCCCATAGCTCAGTTAGTAGGGCACTGGCCACATACAATGAGGCTGGCGGGTTGGACCCTGACCCAGGCCTGCTAAACAACAATGATAACTGCAACCAAAAATAGCAGGGCATTGTGGGGGGGGGGGGCCTGTACTGCCTGCTATTTGTGAGACTGAGGCAAGAGAATCACTTAAGCCCAAGTGTTTGAGGTTGCTGTGAGATGTGAGGGCACAGCACTCTACAGTGGGTGGCATGAGACTCTGTCTCAACAACAACAACAATAACAAAACTAAGAAGTAACATCTGACTCAGATGAGAAGAAATCAGCAAAAGAACTCCAAAAATGTGAAAAATAAAAACAAAAGAACACACCCAAAAGGGAACACAAGCTTACTAGCAAGTAATACAAACCAAAATGAAAATCTGGAAATGAAAAGTAAAGAACTCCAAATACAGAATATAAGGAAACTAAATGAAATCCAAGAGAAACTGAAAAACCAACTCAAAGAAAACAGAAAAATGATTTTAGAAATAAATAAAAATGTACTAAAGTAATCAACATAATTTTAAAAATTAAAACTTCTGGGAATGAAAATTTATTTAAGGAAATACAAAACATGGTGGAAAGTTTTTAAAATACACTAGACAGTCAGAAGAAACAATATAGCAGAGCTTGAAAACAACTCTTTTAAATTAAATCAGTCTCTTGAAAATAAAGAGCAGAGGAATGAACAAACCCCTAAGAAAATAGGGGATTACGTAAAACAGCCAAATATAAGAATCAAAGGCATCCCTGAGAGAAAAGAAGAAAATGCACAATGGCTGGAAAAGCTATTTGAGGGAATAATTAAGGTTAAGGAAAACTTCCTCACTCTTGCTAGAGATTTAGACATCCAATTACAAGATCAACAAACATCTTGGAGATCATTGCAAAGAGGAAGTCACCAAGACACATAATCATCAGACTGACCAAAGTCAACACAAAGGAGGAATTCCTGCAAGCTGTGAGTCAAAAACCTGAAATAACTTAGAAAGAAAAACCCATCAGGCTAACTGGAGACTTATTTACAAATCAGAAGGGATTGAGGTCCCACATTCAGTCTTCTTAAACAGAAGGACTGCCAGCCTAGAATTTTGAATCTTGTGAAACTAAATTTCACATATGAAGAAGAAATAAAGACTTTTCAAGGCATGCAAACACTGAGGGAATTTAGAAAGACCAGACCTCCCCTGAAGGAAATACTCACAACTCTAGTATACATGGATCAGCACAATAGACACCCACCAGTGTAAAACCACCCCAAAACTAGAATCTAGACCTCATATAAAACAACAGCACAATAGATAAAGCAAAACAATAAGGTACTACCCAACAAGATGAAAAAAAAGAGCATCCCGCACATCAATTCTATCAATCAACATGAACAATCTTAGTGGCCCATTCAAAAAACATAGGTTGATTGAATGGATTAAAACAAAAAAGCCAATTATCAGCAATCTCCAGGAAGCACATCTAACCCACAAGGACTCATACCAACTGGAGGAGAAGGGATGGAAAAAAGTATTCCATGCAGATGGAAATCACAAGAAAGCAGGGGTAGTAATTCTCATATCAGATAAAATTGACTCTGAATCAACAATAGTAAAGAGAAAGATTGTCATTATATAACAATAAAGAGAACAATTTAATAAGAAGACATAACCATCCTAAATACCTATACACTTAACACAGGAGGGCTCAGATGCATGAAGAAAACCCTACTAGATCCAAGTGAACAAATAAAAAACAACAGCATAATTACCAAGGACTTTGATATCCCACTGACAGAACTGAAAAAAATCATCTAAGCAGAAAATAAATAAACTCTGGGCTTAAACAGAACACTAGAACAAGTGGAACTAACAGACATTTGAAGAATATTTTACCCAAAACTACTGAATATGCATCCTTTTCATCAGCACATAAAATAATTCTCCAAAAGATTATATCAATGTCTCAACAAATTAAAAAAAGAAAGCATACCACATATCTTCTTATACCACAACAGAATAAAACCAAAAATCAATTCCAAGGGAAAAATTCAATTTTATACAAAGTCATGGAAATTAAACAAATTACTATTAAACTATTATTGGGTCAATTATTAAGTACAGAGTAGAACTAATGGAAATAAAAAACAAAAATCAATACAAAAGATCAATAAAACAAAAAGTTGGTTCTCTGAAAAGATAAACATAATTAATAGACCTCTTGCTAGATTAACCAGGCATAGAACAGAAGGAACCTGGATAGCTCAATCAGAAATGAAAAAGGAAATATTGGGGCGGTGCCTGTGGCTCAAAGGAGTAGGGCGCTGGCCCCATATGCCAGAGGTGGCAGGTTCAAACCCAGCCCTGGCCAAAAACTGCAAAAAAAAAAAAAGAAAGAAAAAGGAAACATTACAACTGATGCTACAGAAATCCAAAATAATACCTGTGAGTACTATGAAAATCTCTACACATTGGCTCGGCACCTGTGGCTCAATCGGCTAAGGTGCCAGCCACGTACACCTGAGGTGGCAGGTTCGAATCCCCAGCCCAGGCCCGCCAAACAACAATGATGGCTGCAACCAAAAAATGGCTGGGCATTGTGGTGAGCGTCTGTGGTCCCAGCTACTTGGGAGGCAGAGGCAGGAGACTCGCTTGAGCCCAGGAGTTGGAGGTTGCTGTGAGCTGTGATGCCATGGCACTCTACCCAGGGGGATAGCTTGAGGCTCCATCTCAAAAAAAAAAAAAAGAAAGAAAAGAAAATCTCTACACACATAAACTCAAAAACATAGAAGAAATGGAAAAATTCCTGGAAACACACAACCTCACAAGACTCAATCAGGAAGAAATATAAATAGAAATCCTGTATAAACCACTATCAAGCAATAAGATTGAAGCCATAATGAAACAGTTTATACACACATAAAAGGCCCCAGACCACGTCATTAACAGCTGAATTTTACCACACCTAAAAAGGGCTTATGACCATATTGCAGAAATTATTCCATAACATCAAGAAGGAGAGAATTGTCCCTGCACAACTCATTCTAAAACATCAGTGTCACCTTGATACAAAAACCAAGAAAAGCCACAACAACAAAAAAGATTCCAGACTAATATTCCTTATGAATATGACCCAAAAATCTTCAATAAAATGCTAGCAAACTGAATTCAACAGCATATCAAAAAATACCCCACCATATCCCAAGGATGGTTCAACATACATAAATCCATCAATATTATTTACCATATAAACAGAAATAAAAACAAAGACTGTATGATTATCTCAAAAGATGCAGACAAAAGAATGATAACATTAAGCATGCTTTCATGATAAAAACCCTCAACAAACTTGGCATAGAATGAACATATTCCCAAAATTATAAAAACCATATATGACAAACCCATAGCCAACATCATACTAATGGAAGAAAGTTGCAAGCATCCACAAGACTGGGTATCCACCATCACCACTTCCAGTCTACATAGTGCTGGAAGTCCTGATCAGAGCAATCAGCCAAAACAAAACAAACAAAGGGTATCCAAATTGGAAAGGAAGATGGCAAACTATAGCTTTTTACTGATGATATGATGTTCTATCTAGAAAGTCCCAAAGATTCTGAGATTCCTGAAATTGATAAATGAATTCAACAAAGTCTCAGGTTATAAAATCTATATACACAAGTTCTAGGGTGTGGATATGGAGTGGTGACTGAAGTGGAATGGAGGTGGAGATTACTTGAAATGACAAACTAAAGCAACTGAGATGCTTGGAAGCTGCAGACGTCCTTCATGTCACAGCAAACCTGAGATTCAAATCAAAGATTCAATACCAGTCACAATAGCCAAAAAGAAAATAATTAGGAATATACATAACACAGAAGATAAAATATCTATACAAGTAGAATTACAAAACACTAAGTAATCACAAATGACACAAACAAATGGAAAAATATATTATGCTTATGGATCAGCAGAATCAACATTGTTAAAATGTCCATAATACCAAAATTGATTTACAGGTTCAAGGCAACCTCCATCAAAATACCAATGCTATATTTCATAGATCTAGAAAAAAAAAATACTTCTACACTTTGTTTTAAACCAGAAAAGAGCCCAACTAGCCAAAGAAATGTTAACCAAAAAGAAAAAATCTGGAAGTATCACATTATCAGACTTCTCAAATTATACTCCCAGGCTATGTCATCGAAAAGAGTATGATATTGGCACTAAATAGAAACATAAACCAATAGAGGATGCAATATTTAAAACCATTCACATACTGCCAACAGATTTTTGACAAAATAGACAACAATATATACTGGGGAAAAGAAACCCTGTTCAATAAATGGTGCTGGGAGAATTTGATAGCCACATGCAGAAGAATGAAACATGATCTGTATCTCTCACTACTCACCAAAGTAAATTCGAGATGGATAAAAGCCTTAAATGTAAAGCATGAAATCATAAGACTGCTAGAAGAAAACCTGGGCAAAGAATTTATGAGGAAGACCCAAATGACAATCATAGCAACAACAACAAAAATAAATGGGACTTGATTAAATTAAAAAAATTCTGCACAGCTAAGGAAATAATCAACTAAGCAAACAGACAATCTACAGAATGGGGGGAAATATTTGCAACCTATACATCTGATAAAGGGTTAATGACAAGAATCTACAAAGAACTCAGGCAAATCAGCAAGAAAAAAACAATCCTATTAATAAAGTGGGCAAAAGTCACGAACAAAAACTTTTCAAAAGAAGATGGATAAACAGCCAATATATGTACGTAAAATGCTCAACATCACTAATCATCAGGGAAATGCAAATTAAAACTACAATGAGATACCATGTTACCCAGTTAAAAAGGCATTTTTTTATTAATTGATAGCTGTATACATTAATGCAAACATGGGGTACATTGTGCTGTTTTCATATACAATTTGAAATACTTTCATCAAGATGGTTAACATAGATTTCATGTCATTTGCTTAGTCATTGTATCAAAACATTTATATTCTAGTTCTAGAAAAGTTCACTTGAGGGGAAGTTTTGCTTCCTCAGAGAATGAGGACATAGGAATCTTCGGCAGATGGACCCTTGTGTCCAGGGCCAGGCCAAATGTCCAATTCCAACAAAACAGGGTTCTGCTTTTTGAGATCAACGGCTCCAGAACAACTTCCTTCACATTTCAGGAAGGCACCTGGCTGAGTGAATCCCCCACAGGTAAGAGTCAAGGGTGAACCTGGTTTTGTCACCAGCTCAATGTGAAGTTTGATGTGATGGCCATAAAAATGCGCCTCACGGACCTCCAAATGCAGAGAGAATAATTGTCCAAGGGTCTAGATGCTGCTTCCTGGAACCCACAGCCTCCTCTGCTCCAAGGCCAGGACTCCCAGGACCTGCTCCAGCCAATGACCAAGGGCTGCTGGGTACTGAGGCAAAATCTTTCCCAGGAGATGTGGGACTTGTCTGAGAGACAACTGTAGGGCAGTGTTTTCCAACCTTTTTTAACTGATGGCACACTTGAATCCATAGTTAAACTTCCATGGCATACATAAATTATGTTGATCAAAAAAAAAAAAAAGAAGAGGAAAAAAAAAACACTTGGTATGCTTTGAACTTCTTTTGAAAATAATTTAAGTAATGACCTTTAAAAAATTTCACTAAGATCCTCTCATAGCACACCATGGCACACAGGTTGAAAGTCACTGCTGTAGGGGCCCAAGGACTCCCCAGCAGCCTTGGCACATCTTCCTCAGGATAGCGCAGCAGTCTAGCACCGTTCTGCTCAATCATCTCACCCTCTTTCCTTCACTCCCAGGTCAGCTTTGTTGCCTGGTGTGGTGACTCCTCGTCTTTCTCACATTTCTGTCACAGAGGCATTTCCTCTAAAAAACAAAACAAAACAAAAGAAAACAACAAAAACTTCACACATTTAATCGCAGCTTGACTTCTGCTTTTCATAGAACCCAGAAGAACACATGAGGCAGATCATCTAAACCTCTCAGATTTAGCTTTTATATCTTGCAAATCGGGAGAGTCGGGGGACAGAGAAACAAGCTAGAAAAGAAAGGGGAGCTGAGCTATACCCAGCGTCTCCCAGGAGCCACGCAGCGTCACTTGTGTTATTGTCTCATCAACTTCATAGTGATAGGTAGTTTTCCTGTTTTGCAGAAGAGAAAGCCAGTGTTCAGAGAAATTAAATAACTGGCCCAAGTTTATATAACTCTTAATAATAACTGCAGAGAGGATGTGTTACTTACTTCAATGTAAGCATTTCACATTGTATATCAAAGCAGTACACTGAACCCCATAAATGTATCAGTGTACAAAGTTATGATTTAATAAAAAATAATAAACAAACAAACAACTCCAGAATGAAAACAAACAAAAAATAACTGCAGAGCCTGGATTGGAACTTAGGCGTCTTCTAAGTTCAAGGTTTTATCTTTTGTAGCACTCTCTCTCCTCTTCTGGCTGTTTTTCAGGTAAGGATAAATGAAATAACAAATGTGAATGCCCTTTAGAAATGTCAAGTGTAACTTTAAAGGCAGAGGCGTATTTCTGTTGGTTGCAGTCATAACCACCACGTAATGTGCAGGATGGTGAAAATGAAAATGTGGGGCTTTTCATTCAAAGTCAGTGAGAGTTTTAAGGTGGGAATAGCAGAGCATCAAACCAACCATGGGGCTTTCTGGGTGTGGGACCCATGAAGCCAGCCCTGGTAACAGCAGAATTTTTTAAAAAAGGACAATAAAATAGAGCTTGTAGGGAGTTTTCTGGAAGTATGCCTTTAAAAAATTAAGTTCAGGGAGATAATGCAGAAAAGAAGCCCTAGTTTTTTGAGGCTCTCAGTGCTGCAGATATGACCTCTGGCTATCTTTAGGAGAAGTCACCATGCGTGTGAAACAAAAACAGAGACTTCTGGGCCAAAGGGATCCAATAATGTTTATGAGAAAGTGTGGGGCAAAGGGCAGGATGTGCCTGTAGCAATTCTTTACCAGCTCTAGTGTTCCTGTGCTGGAAGCTGGGGCTTCATCAAAAGACCTCAGGGGGCCTCTGCTGCAGCCTTGGCTCCTGGGAAAGCACAGGCCCCTGCTTTGGCTATTGAGCCACGGAAACCCCGCCTGCCCAAGCAGTTCTGGGAGGGGGTGTGTTGCTGTCTTCAACTATGGGCCCAATGCTAATCTTGACCCAGCAGGAACCCACATCCACTGCACCTAACCACATGGGTAGCACCATGGTTCTGTGGAGGCTTCAGACCCCAAGCAGCCTCATTAAAGATGCCTGGATGTAGTAGGATTATGACATGTTAAGCCAGTCAAAAAACCTAGCCTGGTTCCCCCTGTGGCTGGAAGGAAGCATGTCTGGCTGGGTTGGACATCCATGTGTTTGGAAGGCAGTATTCTTCCACCTGCACAGTGCCCTGGCCTGGCTGCCGCTGGCTTCCCGTAAGCATACGGATTCCCTTAACCTGGGCAGGGAAATCCATCAGCATTGTCTTTAGTCCTGCTTGGGTCTGACCTTCCACTTTGAGCTTGTGACATGGTTAATAAGAGCTACTTGATCATTTCGTGGCATAAAAGCTGGTGACAGCCTGGAGGAAAACAGTCATGCGTCTTAGAGTTACTGAATGGTGTGGACCTCACTCGCCCACCCTGTGCCTTCCGGCAGTCCAGCGTCAGCCTCGTCTCTCACCAGTTCCTCATTTGTTCCTTGTGCGAGTTGATGCCATACTATTTTACACTTGTTCACTTTTGCAGAGCTCCTTTAATGGGACTAAAATGCCCTGCCTACTTTGTTTATCTTATTTTTAAGATGTTTCTTAGACATTCAGGGGTTTCATTTTTCTTTCTTAGTACTAACAGTCCTTATCCATTTGCAGATTGTCTTTTCTTTTTTTAAAATTAAATCATAACTGTGTACATTAATGCATTTATGGAGTACAGTGTGCTGATTTTATGTACAATTTGGAATGCTTACACCAAACTAGTTAACATAGCCTTCACCTCACTTACTTAATTGTTGTGTTAAGACTTTTATACTCTACTCCTAATAGATTTGACACGTAGCCTTCCCATATGCACCATAGGTCTTTTCTACTAACTGATGAGACCATAAAGAACTGGAATTATTCTTCCTGATCTCCATAAGTGCAGGGACTACAATATCCAAACCATATTTTCATTAAATGATGGGTGAATAAGAAATAAACTAACCAATCACACCATATTCAGAGTATTCTCTCAGTGGCCTTCTACTGACCCAATTGTTTCCTAGTCCCTCTTTGTCTGCTTTTATTATCATTGTATAACTGACTATGGTCCATACTCAGCCTTTGTCTTTTACAATCTTTGTTCAGAATTGATTCTATTTCTCTCTCCCTGCTGACCGTCATGGGGCAGTTGTTTAGTAGGAGAGAGATGCTGGCACATTACCTGGGAACCATCTGAGATTTGTAAGACTGTGACCAAGCCTGGAATAAATGGAAAAAAAATTAAAAGCCAAAAGAACTTCATTAGCTAGCATAGATTTTCTGAGCAGATAAATAAGTGATAAGACAGGAAAAAACTTCAGATTACGGTTAAGAAAATACAGATATCCGTTCCTCTAGGCTGTAAGTGTCTCCAGCCTGTAATGCCTCCTGCGTGCTGGGTGCTGCACTATGGGATGAGGACTGTTAGACATCCCAACGTGTTAGGTGTACACAGATCACAGGGTGGGTTGGTGAGATCTGGTTGCTCCTGTTGCTGCCCCGTGAGTCATGGAGGAAGCCTCTGTCACCCCATGGAAGGAGGCCCCTGCAAGGACCCGTGCCTAAGCATCTGGCCTCTTGCTGGCTGATTTCTGGAGGTTACACAGCAGGCAGGGCTGGTGGGGGCGGAGTAATGATGCCATTTCACCATCCTGTGAGCATGTCAGAGATAGGCTGGGGCATAGCGGTTCTAACAGTCACACAGGCTTTTGATGAGGGGCTGAAAATTTGTCCTGAGGTTGACCATAAGGGGTGATGGACATAGGACAATGTAGGGAAGTCACACACTTGTTTGTGCCTGTCCTAACCCTGTCTCATTTTAGATCAATGTGTCAGATCACGTTGCCTGGTATTTTAATTCAAAAAACATGGTTATGACTAACATGGGTAATTTGCCAAGGGCACCATCCACCCTCTAGAGGCTCGTGTGCCTCTCCCTAAGGACGTGCTTTGAAATCCTGAGAGGGCAGCATCTCGAGTCTCTCACGCTTCAGAGAAGTCTCTTCCAAACCATTTTCCAAGAAACTGGTAACTAGTGTTTATTAAAAACCAAGGGCTGTGGCTTAATAACTATTGGGAACATTGGGCTTAGCAAAGTTAAGCAGATGTCTTTATTCAGGGGCCTCTCAGAGCTCTTAATTTGCTAACACAAACCGTGACTCTAAGACATGATGAGTGACAGTTTTCAAACTTATTGCCTAAGGAAATATAGTGCTCTGGGTATTTTCTGGATCTATCATTCAACATAACAATTTTTAGAAAATGTACTTTGAAAATAGGGTGTGATTTTTCATTCAGGCAATGGCAATTTTTTATTGAGAAAGCGGGGCCCCGTTATATCAGTACAACAGATGTAAACTCCAGCTGCCTGAGGTCAACTGAAGATTTCTGGTCACCTCTCTCAGGAGATGAAGGCTTAGCTTCCTTCAGAACAGGCTGGATGAGGGACTCTCGGAGCACTGGAAGTTTTAGGGAAGAGGTGGCTTTGACAGAGACTGTAGCTGGGGATGCAGGAGATGTCCAGAGTAAATTAACATGTGGCTCGGGGAGTCTCTGCAGAGAGAGGGAGGAGGACTCTGAAAGACTCTTTGGCAGGGCTACAAACAGTAGCCATCAGCAAGATAGGTGGGAAATGCATGGCCATCCTCGGGCTGTCCCTGCCTGAGCCCTTTATTTCAGCAGATGCAAGTGCTCACTGGTGGCACCAGATCTCAGTGTGAGTGCTTGTGACCTCTACTTGTAAAATGGCCAATTGCAAGAACAAACAAGTAGCTTCAAGCACCCTGGGTAAAGAGGATGCCATTTTGCTCAGAATTTGCCAAATAAAACAGTTAGAAAAAACAAACTAAATAACTTGCTGGGGCCTAGTGAGAAATGACAAGTGTTTCTGGCTCGGGCCTCCTCCAAGCCCTCCTCTTGCACTGGGCCCCCAGAACAGGGTCTTGCTGAGGCTGCTGTTCTTTGGCCCACTGGGCCTGCTTCACCGTGGCTGAGACGTCCTGGGCTTCCTCTGAATGGCTGCACATATTCCCTGAAGCCCAGTGTCCATCTCTTCCACTCTGCATCACATGGTTTTTAAAATCTTCCATCAACTAAGGTCTTCCGTTTATTGTCTGATTCCCAATCCTGGGGGCTTGACCAGGGGAAGATGGGCAGAAGACCACCCCAACCTTCCTCTGTACCTGGGCCAGAAGGATACGAGCCCTGTGTCATTTGTTAATTCATTATTTGAGTAGATTTGTTTTTGTAAAAGCTTTTAAGCAAGAAGAAAATGACCTGATTAAATATGTTGAAAAAGTTTTCACACAGACTCCTCTGGTCACAGTGGGAAGACTGGATTGAAAGGTACAATTTGAGGAGCAGGGAGTTTAGCAGGGGAGATTCTGTAGGACTATCTCCGTCTGCACTAGCCCGAGAGATGCCAGGTCCTCCAGTGTCTCTCCTAATTGTCTCAGAGCTATGGCCAAAGGCCCGGGGCTGGCAGCAGCCTGTAACAAAGATATTAGAGTAGTAGTACTTTTCAAAGCACTTTTAAGATACTGCAGCTGATCCTCATAGCTATTTGATGATTTGCGAACTGCAGGGGTCTGTACCTCCACTGTAGAAGTAGGGAAGCTCTGAGGCTCAGAGACACTGAGAAAATGTGTCTTCTCCACAGAATGGAGAAGAACGGAGAAAATGTGTCTTCTCCACAGAATGGAGAATGTCCTGTTTCCTGAAAAGGACAGGTTTTGCCATTTTACAGGGTAGAATAGTGTCCCACAAATTCATGTTCTTTCTGGAACCTCAAAAGGTGACTTTGTTTGAAAATAAAGGTTTTTGCTGATGTGTTTACTTAAGAGGAGGTTGTACTAAAGTGTGTGTGTATGTGGGGGGGGGTAAATCTGATCTGACCAGTGACCTACAAAAACACAGACCCACTCTGAGGGCTGTCTGCATGCCCTACTTACTGTGCTCTTGGCTGTGCAGAAGTATCTCAGGAATGGAAGAAAAAGTATCCAATGTACACAGCCCTTTTATGAAACTAATCTATAGCTCTCAAACAAAAGATATAACTCAATTCTAGCCGAACAATATGGGGAGGGGGTGGGGAAGGGGAGGGGAGAAGGGCGGATGGGTGGTGGGAAGCTGACTGGAAAGATCACCTATATATCTGTCTAACAAGGGTGCAAGTGATCTAGAACTAGAATATAAATGTTTTAATACAATGACTAAGCAAATAACATGAAACTTATGTTAACCAGCTTAATGAAAGTATTTCAAATTGTATATTAAAACAGGACAATGTACAAAAAATAAATAAATAAATAAATAAATTGTTTGTTGAACACACACACACAAAAAAAAAATAACCAAGTCTCTAAGCTCATCCTACTGATCACAGTGAGCATAACTGATGTTCAGTAAATAAGCCAATCCCTCTGGACAGCAATCCAGGGCATCAAAGTGATTACCCTGTGACCAGAGAAATCAGAAGTTCAATCAGATTTTTTTAAAAACTCAAAAAGGGGAATGAGGGAGTGGAGAGAAGGAAGGAGGGAGGGGGTGGGGGTCACAAGAGTTTGGCACAACTCTTGAGGGAGGAACACATTTATGAGAGTGACTTTTGCTTGACAAACAAAATTAGTGTAACCTGGATCTTTGTACCCTCAATGAATGCCTAACAATTAAAAAAAAAAAAACCTCAAGAGGATTTTCCAGGTAAAAGAAAATACGACTTAAATGTTTCAAAGCCCTCCAACTGTAAATGTCCTTTTTTTCTGCACTTACATTCTGAGGACTTAGCCTAAAGAAATTATTAGCAATATGTACAAGGATGCACGCAATTTAGGGTATACATTTTCAAGATGAATGAGGTAAAAAGATAAGTAGGTAGATAGATAGTGGTTTATTTAGAAAAATTAAACTACATTGTGCATATTGTTTTGTAAACTATAAACTAACTTTATGTTATAGATGTATTTCCATGTAAAAATACACATTTTAATCATATATTTTGTTTAATATATGCACAGTATTCAAGTAAAAGCATATGATTTATTTATTCAGGTATATTAGCATGTGATTTACTTTACAATTGGTGAACTGTGAATCTTCTGGTAATTTTCTAGTGACTAAGAATAGTTATGATTTACATATTACGTTCATTGTATAGTATATACAATACATTCATTTTAGTATATACAATACATTCATAGTACATACAATACTTTCATTTTCTAAAATTGAGGTGATGGCTATGTTAATCTGTTTTATTTAAGCATTCCACATTGTATATCTAATCATCACATTGTACCCATAAATGTATACAGAACAATTTTAATTAAAAATTAATAATAAAAGAAATACCCTCTGAAAAAAAAAAGAATAAAATTTTTAAAGTTAGTACTAGAGTTAATTCCTGGATCTGGCATTCACCAGCTGAATGTCCTTAGTTAAGTTACTTAGAAAGTATATACCCTGACCATCTCCATAAATTGACCTAATTTTTATAGATGTGACATGCACCACATGTATGTATCAGTACAGTAGACCAGTTCCTTATGTTGACTTCCTCTGTAGGTTGACCAGTCGGTTACAGTTCCTTGGGTGGTTAACATATAGAGATTCTACTGTATAATAAGAGGAAATTTTCAAATTTAGTATGTAATAAAAATTCCTTTACAGTAAGACTTTAGTATTGCTCATCCTGCCCCCAGCCCTGTCTCCAGTGGAATGCCAAACTCAATAAATGCTGAATACTCACCAAACAGTCTGGAAGGTGAGCAGGTGCGCCAGAGAAGGGTCCAAGGGCACCACAAAGATGACAGTGAATGGACAGAATGCAACACCAACGCCCTGCTCACTAACACCAGTGACTTCAACTGGATTTTTTTTCTTAACATTTTTATGTTGACTTAATTTCAGACTTGCAGAAATGTCATACTTCCTGATACTCTTTATCCAGATTTACTACTTGTTAACATTTTACTGCATTTGCTTCCCACTATATTTCAAAGGGATTCAGACACAGGGGTAGAACGAGTCTTTGTTGAAGTATTTTATTTTTCAAATTTTCCTCAAAACATTCTCCTGTACTAGAAGTCCCCTTTCGGGCACCTTCCTCTTACAGGGACAGCTAGAGACTCCCTTCCCTTTTTTTGCCCCGCCTGCTCCCTTTGCCAAGAACAGGAAGAAGTGTTTGCTCTGAGATGCCACCAAGACAAAGAGACCACAGGGAATGAAGGACGTTGTCTAAGCAGAAGGAGTGTATTCTCAAGAGACAGAGCCCGTGCCCCACCACACCAATCTCAGGCCCCTGGAAAGACTCACATCTACTCCAGCCCAGCCTTCCAGGGAGAGAGCAGGTAAGTCTGTCTGTCTGTCCTCTCTGTGAAGACTACTGGCTCTTCCCCAATGCCAACACCTTTAAAGATATCTCTCTATCCTGTCCCCAAACATTGACACTTTGAGGACTGAGGCTTCTGACAACTGAAGTCAGTATGGACAACTACTACAAACAAAGGTCCTTGGGAACCTAAGAGTTCTTAGTTAAGTTACCTAGAAAGTAAAGAGAGAGAATTTACTTATTAGAGTTTAGGATGCCACAAAGGGGAACAGGGGCTGAAGCCTAGAGCAAGGGATGCCAAGTTCAAAGGCTCCAACCAGCACAAGGTCCTATCAGCACTCAGAGCCCATGTTGTCTCTTCCTGGTTCCTATCAATGGCAAGACTGACTTCTAAACATCACATAGGTGATCTGAGCAAGAGGCTGGGATGTGTCTTGGTGAAAAACACACTTGTCCCCAGACTCTGATTCTGTTGTGCTCTAATCCCAACAGAAATCTAATCCTTGAATCTCCATTATGAATTGGCACATGATAATCTCTGGGCTTATCGTCGTGGTGCTTAAAGTTGTTGGAATGACCTTATTTCTGCTGTACTGTAAGTATCTGGACATCCTCTTGCCTAACTTCCATGTCATCTTGCTGTTTGACTCTCCTCTCAGAATGCAAGGTTGAATGTAAAGGATAAGTGCCCAAAATTGTCTTCCTGAGGGCAACCAACCCAACCCAAGGGTAATTGGCAATGCCCTCTTCACTCTCCAACTCACATGATGGGCCAGGTTCCTTTGTGTACATCCAAGATACAGAACTGACCCATGTTGGATGGTTAGAACCCTACACGAAGCTTTTATTACGGAATTATTTGTTGGGTAATCTGAGTTAAAATACTTGGAAGTGCTTATTATTGTTAAAATCTAAAAATCCAGCTCCAGTTTATAAGGTAACAGGATTTAACTGAGGGATAAATTTCTCTCTATGTGCATATAAATTAATTCATCCAAATACTTAGTAAAGAATCCTCATATCAAAGGATTTTGCTGTAATTCAGAGGTAGAATCTTCTCCAGTCCCACGGAAAATAAATGAGGAAGGAAATGTGAGTAGGAGGTAGTTGGGTAAGAGGTGTTGTCCTCATGGCCCAATCTGAAGGTGTCTATCACTTACAAAAGCAAGGAAGAAATATGAATATGAGTCAGTGAACATACTCATATATATATATCTCACACGCACATATATCTCCACTTACTGAGTCAGAGAGTTCTATATTCCCCATTAATACTCACAGTGCCCTGGTATCCCTGTAGTGGTGCTTGTTTGTTATATTTGTCATGCAGCCACATTGGGGGTTGAGACAACAGCTGATTTTCTTTTCAGTCCCACAGATTTTTGGCAAAAGTAATGATAGCTTCATCCCCACGGAGAGCTACAGAACAGGTAACATGCCTTGGGGTGGGGGCACCTCTTCTCTACCACCCAGCTTCCCCAGGCACAGCTCTTAGAGACCTTCCTTATGGCCTCCTTTCCCAAGAAATATTTTTTTGCACAAAGCATCCTTTGTGCAAAAATCTTATAATTAATTCCCTTCCTTTTATAGATGGGGGGAAAAAAATCAGACCTCAGGAGATTTCTGATTCTGAAATCTCCTGGGTGTGAGAGTGACTTATCTGTAACCATTGTAATGAAATGTAGAAATGCTTTCTAGACTCTGAAGGGGCGAGGGGTACATACCTGTAAGGAATTATTATAATAAGTCTATGTACCACCAAGAAAAAGGTTGTATCAAGTACCTTTTCTGTATGCCAAGTACTATGCTGGACCATAGAAGAAGAATAAAAATAGGAGCTATTGATCAACCATCATCTGTAGAGCACAAGGTCCATGCCAGAAGCTATGGAGGATGAAGAGCTGAGTAAGGCATGGCTCACCCTCTGGAAACTTTTCCAGAGACCTCCCTCATGCTCTCTCTTAACATATTACTATTGACATCTTTAAGGGAAGACCATTTTCCATTCATCTTTGTGTCAGCTAAGATACCTAGCACAGTGAGCTATATGGAGAATATAGTCACAAAATATTTATCAGGTTCTTTCGGTTATAACTCCAAAGTAGGGAGGAAAAAAAACCAGGCTATTATATATTACAAAGAGTCCATGAACTGGGACATGAAATAAGAAGTAAACGCTAGCTGATCTGTTTTCTTCTTATGAAAACCAGTAAATTAGCATTCAGTTTTTATTTTAGTCCCAAGTTCATGGACTTCTGTAATGGCCCAGTCTGAAGGCATAATTCTTATCACTTAAGAGAACACACAAAAAAATGAATATGAGTAGTGAACATATTCATAAGAAAACATGCAGACATCTCCACTGACTGTGCCAAGAAGTTCAGTATTTCTCAGCAATAGTCCATGAACTGGTGACTGAAATAAAAAGTCAACGCTAATTTGTCCATTTTATTAAAAAAAATGTAAGTAACCTAATTTGGTGTCAGGATAAAATAAAGTGATCTTCAGCCACAATGAATAAATAACTGGGACCATAGAAAGGAGGTTTGACCAAACATGAAGCCACTGCAGCTGCCCGCTTAGACAGCCAGTGTTCCCAGGAAAATGAAGTCCCTAGTTGTAATTAAAGAAATGAATGGATCCAATCTCTGCTTACAGGAGATCTCCAGAATGTTCATCTGCTGCCAATTACCCTTTGGTCCTAAAACTTGTTCCAATTAGCCTCAACTTCTTAGAAGGATTGTGAGTTTTCATATAGGCTTTGAGACACCAGAGACAGGAAAAACAGCAAAGATACTGCATGAAGTCTAGGGTGGAAGTGCTCCCAACAGCTCTTTAGGGATAACACTGTTAAAGGTATATACAATAGAATCTCCATTGTTGAGCACCTCCCTACATTGACCACCTCCATATGTTGACCAGTTGGTTACAGTGGCTTAGGTGGTCAACTTACAGAGGCCCTTCTGTGTGAGAAAGGAATAAGAGGCTTCCCCTCCCTTACTGAGTTCCTCCACTACTTGCCTTTCTTTTATTCTTTTTCTCAACATCTCATACCTATTATCACACTGAAAGAGGAAGATACGATATAGGACTTCAGGTACTCAGCGTGACAAACAATGGTGGTAGTTTGATCGAAGGTCCAAAGAAAGAAAACATTTAATTTTCTGGCTCAGAGTGACCAATAGTCCCCTATCATCACTACAATTCAGAGACAAATGGGCACAGCCCTACTCTGATGATTTTGTGTTTTATACATTGTACAGTGAGTTTCAGGTTTTCTCTTCATTTTAGTCTCACAGACTTTTGGAAGCAGTTCCCTAAGCCCTGACAGCTTCATTCCCACGAGGAGCTATGGAACAGGTAAAGTGCATGCTTATCACCTCCTTTCCATCCCTTAGGTTCTCAGGTGCTGAATTCCTAAGCACCTTTTCCCATTGCCTTCTTTCTTGTGAGATTTTTTTTTTATTATTAAATTATAGCTATATACATTAATGCAATCATGGGATACAATGTGCTGGTTTTACATACAATTTGAAATGCTTTCATCAAACTGGTCAACATAGCCTTCATGGATTTTCTTAGTTATTGTGTTAAGACATTTATATTCTACACCTAGTAAATTTCACATGTACCCTTGTAAGATGCACTGTAGGTGTGGTCCCACCAATTACTCTCCCTCTACCCATCCCCCCTCCCCTCCTCTCCCTCTCACCTTTCCCCTTCTTCTTGGGCTATAATTTTCTCTTCTTCAGTTTCATAGTAAGACTGAGTACATTGGATACTTTTTCTTCCATTCTTGAGATACTTTGCTAAGAAGAATATGTTCCTACTCCATTCATGCAAACAATGTAAGAGGTAAAGTCTCCATCTTTCTTTAAGGCTGCATAATATTCCATGGTGTACATATACCACAATTTATTGGTCCATTCATGGGTCACTGACACTTGGGCTTCTTCCATGACTTAGCAATTATGATTCTTGTGAGATTTTTTTGTTCAAGAAGC